>OY720461.1:32953475-33225975 GCA_963082715.1 Harpalus rubripes | reverse complement strand
TATATATATATATATATATATACCGGGTGGAACATCATACCTGTGTACATAGGCGATTCATATGAGAAAAATAATGTTCTTGGTAAGGAATATGAAGTATGTTTATATCAAACAAATCTTTATGTGGTTCATTATACGCTTTTGTAGAAAAATCTTATTGCCTTTGATGCCAAAAACCCCACATTCGTAAATTTCTACGCTCGAAATAGTATATTTTCAATTTGTTCTGAACTAAATCCATGTGAATCTCTCAAAAAGGTTGATTCTGAAGGGAAGGGGGAGGGTTGTCTAATGATCACAAAATGAGAAAGTGGGGATAACGAATAGGAAACGTGAAAACATTATTCTTCTTAATCATGATCACTTTTATCATTTAGATTGCGAATCACAGCCCGAAGGAACACGGCTATATTCTCATCCTTATAATATTAAGCCACAAATATTTATTCTAACAAAATTGTTGCTAATGCAAATTTTTAGTCATACTACAAAAAAGTAATTTATTATTGTCACTTGGTACTCGTATTTTATTATTACTGAATGTCCCAAAAAAACAATTGAATTGTTTTTCCATTGTTTTGGATGTTATTGGGTGAAAATTTTCAATTCAAGTTTTCATCTATTACATTTGGATCGAAATTTTTGTTAAAATTAATTATTCGTTTCAAATGCAAAGTAAATTTTGTTTATTCAAATGAATTTAGTTCGGACGTCCTTTATTGGAATGTAATTATTTGGAATAGCATTTTTGTAAATGGAAAAGCAAATTTTGTTTTGACTTCAATTGAATTATTTTTGTATTAAACAACACAAGTACATACAATATTGTAATAACGTATTATATTTATTTTTTGATATGTATACATCAATTCAACGGTTTTATTATTACAATGAATAATTAATTTATCATATAATTTCATAATTGCAGGAATTAATTCAAACGAATTCATGTACATCCCAACAAAATATCATAAAATAAATAAAATAAAGTAAACGCTAAATACGAGGTCTGTTATAAAAGTATCCGACCTTTGGCCGAAAAAAAACTGGCATAACTGGAGCGTTGGAAACCTTATCACCTTCAAAGTAGTCTCCTTGGGACTCCACACACACACACACACACACACACGCACGCACGCACGCACGCACGCACGCACGCACGCACGCACGCACGCACGTACACACGCACACACGCATCATCGTGAAAATGTTAAAATTGGATTCTAGGGGAAACGTGGTCATTTACCAAAATCTCGATATGCGATTTTTAGCACGATCCCTATATCTCCCTTCCCAAGGGTAGCGGGAGGTAAAAAGTAAAATAAATGTCCTTCTAAACGGATAATTTGCTGGCAATGTTATGTTGCAAGCTATAACTATAAAATATGAATCAATAATACAAATTTAATTAGTTTTAAAAATATATGTAAATATCTAAATATTACTTATAATACAAAAAGGTACATTCACAAATGAAAGTTAGGTTTAGATTTATGGTTTATACTTTAGATTTAAAGAGTTTGGCCGCATATTATGTAATGACTCCATTCAGACTTTAGAATTTGGTGCCTCTAAATCCAAATCATAAAGCTAAACATTGCAAGGTCCAAACTTTAGGTTTATGATTTAGTTTAACGTCACAAACTTCACCAATGAGAACGAGTCTGAAACGATATAGGTACATACACCCATCTTTATTTAATATTCATTTGGTGGATTCGGCTTTTTAAACAAATGCGAGAAGAACATGGAGACTGTCAAAACTTAATTGCTGAAATATAAACAATAATGCCAAGCGAATGACAGTTTTACGGCGCACGGGTATCTGTTAAGTACCACTCTACCGATATTTTAACCTTGTTTTTGAAGCATCATAGATGTCTGTACATACCAAAACTAAATTAAAGTTAATTTAAACTTACATTTACGAATGAATGTACCTTTACTCCACAATAAAATGTAAAATAATTTGTGATTTCCTATATAATTGTATACGCCGTAGTGATGGGTCAATTCCCGAAATTGAATGATGAGGGAAAATTCCCGGAAATTCCCAAGAATTTATTTTTGATAATTTCCCAAGTAATTTTAAACATTGCGTAGCACCACAATATTTGTTGACGAATTTTTTAGTAGCACATCACTAATACGCCGTGTGTTAAACGCCGCGTTTAACACACGCTATATATATATATATATATATATATATATATATATATATATATATATATATATATATATATATATATATATATATATATATATATATATATCCGGGTGGAACATCATACCTGTGTACATAGGCGATTCATATGAGAAAAACAGTTTTTTCGTGCCCATTGCTCCCCAAATTATTTTAGTCAAAAATGCTTCAAATAAAATCTAAATCAATAAACAGAATTACTTTTACATGCTTTGTAACGACACAAATTAAATAAGAAAATATTGAAAATTACGTTGAAAATATCAAATAGCCATGGAATTGAAACAAAAATAGAAACAAATAAATAGGTAAATTAAATTCATACAAAAATCTCCATACGTATTATTACGACAATTGTACATTTCAATGAAATATTTATTTTTTATAGGATTTTTATTGAAAATCTTTTTAAATTGGAAATAATTCATGTAAACATTAAGACCTATCTACTACAATTCAAATTTCGAACAGTAATTCTCTGAATAAAATAATCACTACAATTTATTATTATAACAAATATTCGAATAATCCTCCGTTTTCAGCCAAGCAATAACCAAGTCTATTGTAGAATGAATTTCTTACATTAGCGAGCTGCCTATTTGTGATTAAGGCGCTCTCCTCCATGATAGCTTCTCTCAATGAATTAATATTTGGGTGGCGCTGCTTATAAATTTTACATTTAAGATGACCCTATAAAAAAAAGTCGCAAGGTGCTAAATCAGGAGATCTGGCTGGCCAATTTAAAGTTCCACCACGACCAATCCAGCGATTTGGAAATGCTTGGTTTAAATAATCTCTTAACACTTACTCCGAAATGAGCTGAGCAGCCATCTTGTTGAAACCAAACCTCCTGATTTTCGCGCGCTACGCTGTCTAATGCAGGGCCGATCTCATTAATCAAGAGTTCTAAGTATGTTTCAGAATTTAAGTTGCCAACGATCTCAAATGGTCCAATAATATTGCTATTAAAAATGCCTGCCCAAATATTAATTTTTTGAGGATATTGCGTTCTGGTGGTAACATTTAATCTTGGATTTTCTAGAGCCCAGTGCCTATCATTTTGAACGTTTGGTTCATTGTTTAATGTAAAAGTACACTCATCGGTAAAGCAAATAGATGGAAGAAAATCACGATCCCGATTTGCTCGTTCTTGCATATCTTCACAAAAAACTCGCCTACTTTCTTCATCAATGGGCGAAATGTCTTGATGGCATTGCATCTTATAAGGGTGGTATTTATGTTTTTTAAGAATGCGCAATACAGTAGAATGAGCAATCTCACATTCCTGCGCTATTATTCTTGAACTTAATTTAGGATTAAAATTTATTAATTCCAGAACTCTTTGTTCGTTTTCTAAATTAATGCGATTATTTTTATTTCCTATAAATAAAGATATGATTTGTTCGTAAATCTCTTAAAAAATATTCAAATTTAAATTTACCTGTACTATTTTCCGCCGCAACACTTGCCATGGATTCAAATTTTTGAACATACGCGCGTATTGTTGTAGCGCTTGGAATTGGCCTATTTGGAAATTTCACGGCGAATAAATCTCTAACTATACGTAACCAATTTCCACTATAAAAAGTTTTTATTATAAAAACCCTTTCTTCGTTAGAATAAACTGAATTCATTTTGATATTTTACCGTCAAATTAGTTATTTATCTGTCAAACGTCAGACATTTATTTGTTTCTATTTTTGTATCAATTCCATGGCTATTTGATATTTTCAACGTAATTTTCAATATATTCTTATTTAATTTCTGTCGTTACAAAGCATGTAAAAGTAATTCTGTTTATTGATTTAGATGCAGAATTTTATGCTCTACAACATTTATTTGAAGCATTTTTGTCTAAAATAATTTGGGGAGCAATGCGCACGAAAAAACTGTTTTTCTCATATGAATATATATATATATATATATATACCGGGTGGAACATCATACCTGTGTACATAGGCGATTCATATGAGAAAAACAGTTTTTTCGTGCGCATTGCTCCCCAAATTATTTTAGACAAAAATGCTTCAAATAAATGTTGTAGAGCATAAAATTCTGCATCTAAATCAATAAACAGAATTACTTTTACATGCTTTGTAACGACAGAAATTAAATAAGAATATATTGAAAATTACGTTGAAAATATCAAATAGCCATGGAATTGAAACAAAAATAGAAACAAATAAATGTCTGACGTTTGACAGATAAATAACTAATTTGACGGTAAAATATCAAAATGAATTCAGTTTATTCTAACGAAGAAAGGGTTTTTATAATAAAAACTTTTTATAGTGGAAATTGGTTACGTATAGTTAGAGATTTATTCGCCGTGAAATTTCCAAATAGGCCAATTCCAAGCGCTACAACAATACGCGCGTATGTTCAAAAATTTGAATCCATGGCAAGTGTTGCGGCGGAAAATAGTACAGGTAAATTTAAATTTGAATATTTTTTAAGAGATTTACGAACAAATCATATCTTTATTTATAGGAAATAAAAATAATCGCATTAATTTAGAAAACGAACAAAGAGTTCTGGAATTAATAAATTTTAATCCTAAATTAAGTTCAAGAATAATAGCGCAGGAATGTGAGATTGCTCATTCTACTGTATTGCGCATTCTTAAAAAACATAAATACCACCCTTATAAGATGCAATGCCATCAAGACATTTCGCCCATTGATGAAGAAAGTAGGCGAGTTTTTTGTGAAGATATGCAAGAACGAGCAAATCGGGATCGTGATTTTCTTCCATCTATTTGCTTTACCGATGAGTGTACTTTTACATTAAACAATGAACCAAACGTTCAAAATGATAGGCACTGGGCTCTAGAAAATCCAAGATTAAATGTTACCACCAGAACGCAATATCCTCAAAAAATTAATATTTGGGCAGGCATTTTTAATAGCAATATTATTGGACCATTTGAGATCGTTGGCAACTTAAATTCTGAAACATACTTAGAACTCTTGATTAATGAGATCGGCCCTGCATTAGACAGCGTAGCGCGCGAAAATCAGGAGGTTTGGTTTCAACAAGATGGCTGCTCAGCTCATTTCGGAGTAAGTGTTAAGAGATTATTTAAACCAAGCATTTCCAAATCGCTGGATTGGTCGTGGTGGAACTTTAAATTGGCCAGCCAGATCTCCTGATTTAGCACCTTGCGACTTTTTTTTATAGGGTCATCTTAAATGTAAAATTTATAAGCAGCGCCACCCAAATATTAATTCATTGAGAGAAGCTATCATGGAGGAGAGCGCCTTAATCACAAATAGGCAGCTCGCTAATGTAAGAAATTCATTCTACAATAGACTTGGTTATTGCTTGGCTGAAAACGGAGGATTATTCGAATATTTGTTATAATAATAAATTGTAGTGATTATTTTATTCAGAGAATTACTGTTCGAAATTTGAATTGTAGTAGATAGGTCTTAATGTTTACATGAATTATTTCCAATTTAAAAAGATTTTCAATAAAAATCCTATAAAAAATAAATATTTCATTGAAATGTACAATTGTCGTAATAATACGTATGGAGATTTTTGTATGAATTTAATTTACCTATTTATTTGTTTCTATTTTTGTTTCAATTCCATGGCTATTTGATATTTTCAACGTAATTTTCAATATTTTCTTATTTAATTTGTGTCGTTACAAAGCATGTAAAAGTAATTCTGTTTATTGATTTAGATTTTATTTGAAGCATTTTTGACTAAAATAATTTGGGGAGCAATGGGCACGAAAAAACTGTTTTTCTCATATGAATCGCCTATGTACACAGGTATGATGTTCCACCCGGATATATATATATATATATATATATATATATATATATATATATATATATATATATATATATATATATATATATATATATAGCGTGTGTTAAACGCGGCGTTTAACACACGGCGTATTAGTGATGTGCTACTAAAAAATTCGTCAACAAATATTGTGGTGCTACGCAATGTTTAAAATTACTTGGGAAATTATCAAAAATAAATTCTTGGGAATTTCCGGGAATTTTCCCTCATCATTCAATTTCGGGAATTGACCCATCACTACGGCGTATACAATTATATAGGAAATCACAAATTATTTTACATTTTATTGTGGAGTAAAGGTACATTCATTCGTAAATGTAAGTTTAAATTAACTTTAATTTAGTTTTGGTATGTACAGACATCTATGATGCTTCAAAAACAAGGTTAAAATATCGGTAGAGTGGTACTTAACAGATACCCGTGCGCCGTAAAACTGTCATTCGCTTGGCATTATTGTTTATATTTCAGCAATTAAGTTTTGACAGTCTCCATGTTCTTCTCGCATTTGTTTAAAAAGCCGAATCCACCAAATGAATATTAAATAAAGATGGGTGTATGTACCTATATCGTTTCAGACTCGTTCTCATTGGTGAAGTTTGTGACGTTAAACTAAATCATAAACCTAAAGTTTGGACCTTGCAATGTTTAGCTTTATGATTTGGATTTAGAGGCACCAAATTCTAAAGTCTGAATGGAGTCATTACATAATATGCGGCCAAACTCTTTAAATCTAAAGTATAAACCATAAATCTAAACCTAACTTTCATTTGTGAATGTACCTTTTTGTATTATAAGTAATATTTAGATATTTACATATATTTTTAAAACTAATTAAATTTGTATTATTGATTCATATTTTATAGTTATAGCTTGCAACATAACATTGCCAGCAAATTATCCGTTTAGAAGGACATTTATTTTACTTTTTACCTCCCGCTACCCTTGGGAAGGGAGATATAGGGATCGTGCTAAAAATCGCATATCGAGATTTTGGTAAATGACCACGTTTCCCCTAGAATCCAATTTTAACATTTTCACGATGATGCGTGTGTGCGTGTGTACGTGCGTGCGTGCGTGCGTGCGTGCGTGCGTGCGTGCGTGCGTGCGTGCGTGCGTGCGTGCGTGTGTGTGTGTGTGTGTGTGTGTGGAGTCCCAAGGAGACTACTTTGAAGGTGATAAGGTTTCCAACGCTCCAGTTATGCCAGTTTTTTTTCGGCCAAAGGTCGGATACTTTTATAACAGACCTCGTATTTAGCGTTTACTTTATTTTATTTATTTTATGATATTTTGTTGGGATGTACATGAATTCGTTTGAATTAATTCCTGCAATTATGAAATTATATGATAAATTAATTATTCATTGTAATAATAAAACCGTTGAATTGATGTATACATATCAAAAAATAAATATAATACGTTATTACAATATTGTATGTACTTGTGTTGTTTAATACAAAAATAATTCAATTGAAGTCAAAACAAAATTTGCTTTTCCATTTACAAAAATGCTATTCCAAATAATTACATTCCAATAAAGGACGTCCGAACTAAATTCATTTGAATAAACAAAATTTACTTTGCATTTGAAACGAATAATTAATTTTAACAAAAATTTCGATCCAAATGTAATAGATGAAAACTTGAATTGAAAATTTTCACCCAATAACATCCAAAACAATGGAAAAACAATTCAATTGTTTTTTTGGGACATTCAGTAATAATAAAATACGAGTACCAAGTGACAATAATAAATTACTTTTTTGTAGTATGACTAAAAATTTGCATTAGCAACAATTTTGTTAGAATAAATATTTGTGGCTTAATATTATAAGGATGAGAATATAGCCGTGTTCCTTCGGGCTGTGATTCGCAATCTAAATGATAAAAGTGATCATGATTAAGAAGAATAATGTTTTCACGTTTCCTATTCGTTATCCCCACTTTCTCATTTTGTGATCATTAGACAACCCTCCCCCTTCCCTTCAGAATCAACCTTTTTGAGAGATTCACATGGATTTAGTTCAGAACAAATTGAAAATATACTATTTCGAGCGTAGAAATTTACGAATGTGGGGTTTTTGGCATCAAAGGCAATAAGATTTTTCTACAAAAGCGTATATAATGAACCACATAAAGATTTGTTTGATATAAACATACTTCATATTCCTTACCAAGAACATTATTTTTTACTTCAATATAATCCATTTTTGATTGTGACTATAACACTTGACAGTTGATTATTTATAACATAAAATAGGATAGTTTGCATTACACTAGATTGTGTTGTTGTTTTCTTGATATAATTTTTAAATCCTGTTTCAAAAGGATCACGATTATATTAATCAGGATTAACAAAATCATAATCACAGCCCGAAGGAACACGGCTTATAATTCATGAGCCACGTGACATGTTTTCCGCCAATCAACATTTAGAATCTCCCTAGTTACATGTCTATCACAGTGATGATAAAAAACAAAGAAATTAGCACCGTATTTATATTCGTTACTAAGGGATTTGTTTTCTTTATTTGACATTGACAGTTAATTTTGAGTACAAATATGTGCGATACCCGTTGGGTTGATATCAACAACGATGAAAATAAGGCAATTGTCAAATTAACTATGTTGTAATACAATATATATTAAAAGTTAGGTTAGCAGCACACACAATGTGGCACAAAATTTCATTATATTCTCTCATTAAATATTGATTGATAATCGAAGATATTGCTCGTGAAACCGAAGCAGCACATATCACTCGTCCTTCGCACTCGTGAAATCTGCAACTCGTGGTATTCCGGTCGGAAACAAATGAATAATATGTTATCATATCATCCATGGATATGAACAAATAATATATTTTTTCAAACGTCGTAGAAATGGCATTTTTTGTGACTTGATTCACAAGGTTGAAGTTTCATTTCTACGCCGCTGGAAATTTCTACGTCGCCGGAGTAAAAATAGGTAATTTCTACAAAATAAGATAAATAAATATCCATAGAAACTACATAGAATTAGCGAATAAAAAGAAAAGTAGTGCATTTGAGAAAAAATAAAACTGTCTTTGTCTCGCATGCAGTTGTCCGACTCGCTTCGCTCGTGGTGCAAACTTCCATGCTCGTCACACAAAGTATCACTTTTACTCCTAATAACACAATATACTATTGTCATTTCGTAAAAATATAGTTGGTTGATTCGTTGTATAGTCTTAGCATATACAACTCGAGCTTCGAACAACATCTGAAATTACAGTTTGCGCACTCGATGTGTTAGTTGAAAACACATCTCGTCCTCTCGACTGTATTCGATTATTTTCTATGGAGGGGGGGAAGGCGCCAAAATTTAAATTTGCCTAGGGCGCCAAAAACTCCTGGGCCGGCCTTGAAAATGGGTGACGAGGGTCGGAATTAGCTTATTGCATTTCTTTCATGCTGGAAACCTGTCTTCTAATGGGCGGAGAAACTATTCCACTTAAAAGGTATAAGTGAATTTTGAATGCTTTTATCTTAACATATATTTTTATAATAATAAAATAAAAGTTCCGTAGAATTATCTGACGTAATTACCTTGTACACTACTTCAAACCATATCAAACGCAATTTCAACCTCCTGTATCAAAAGCAACCACTAAAATTTCTCCTCCTACGTGCGGTTAGGCAGTGGCGTAAGTGTGGGGTGGATGAAGGGGCCCCAACCCTTGGAATGGATCAATCGTTTCGAGGTAACACCGCCGGAATTCGAATCGGGGATATAAATAATTCTGTCGACTACTGGATAATAGAAACATGTGTTGTCACATCACAGGGAACGAAATAGTTACTCGGAATTATTAATGAGGCTTCAAATAGAAAAGGAATATATAGAAAGGACCAGTGGCGTATTAAGGTAGTTTGGCGCCAGAAGCCCTGGAATATCAACATTTATCTGTCTATTTTAAAAGCTTATGTCAAATAAACTAATATATTTACTGCATGTAGGTATTTTGTGCTAAAATATATTTCTATTTATTTGCGTATATTAATAAAAATACAATTATTTTATTAAAATGGTATACCGAGTGGTATACAACAAGGTTATATTCTACGTATATAGAAGATTAAAGTAGCTAGTAGTAGTACATAAATAAATGAATGTGGTATTTTTTATATGATATTTAAATCAAAGAAATTGTGAAAAGAATGCTAGCCGGCGGGATTTGAATCCGCATCCTTAACATTTGTACTGTTACGTCTACCCGAGGTGTTACCAATTGCACCACGACTGGGCTGCAAATCCGCCTGCTTATACAGTCTTTTCATTAGTTAAACTCATAGGCTTGTATGAGTAGTATTTTACAAAAATAGATAATAAAGACACACGTATAAATTTACCTCTAAAGAATATACAAGAATGGAGACTTGTGGAATTGTTTATAAAATTATCAATATTAGCCTTAGCCAGTCTGTAGTTAGAAGATTTATGAAAGAAGTTACTTTACAATGGAAAATTAAGCACCTACTGACTTTACGAATAAGATTTCCAATTACTGCTGAAGAAAAAAAACTGTTTAAAATATTTGTTCTATAAACATTTACTAATATTAATATAGGTACCAGTAAAAAATAGACCTTTTCAATTTAACGGCTATCTCTTTCTATCTCTGCAAATAGTAAGAAAATGGCGCGAACAACTGCCAGTTGGGCTGTCAAACGAAACGTCAAAAATATTGCAGTCATTAAAATACCTGTATTGTCAGTAAAATTTTTAACATTTTAACTTCAATAAAAGCTTTTGTAACTTATTTCGATAAGATTTTTTAAAGTTATCTGAGATATTCTTAAATTTCACGTCTAATTTTTTTAGAAACAAACGCCATAGATCTCAGTTGTTCTTACTATGCGTAGATCCCCATTGCGCATATCTTCTGTCTCTTTAAATTGAAAAGGTCCATTACTTTTCTAATGCATCAATTTTCTGTATTTTTTCCATGATTGCATTGCACCTAACCAAACAGTTTTTAGCGTAAAATGGTCGCCATGTTGTGACGTCAGCGTCATTGTAGTAGACCAGTTTCCCTGTGAAAATGGCACTATAAAGTGGACCATGCATACATTGCTCATAAATTCGCGATTGGCGTTACACATACTCTAACAAACACATATTTTATATATTCGATTAATTTTTTATTAAGATCAAATGAAAATTTACTTATTAAATAAATTTATATTATAATTTATGTTTTAATTATTGTAATCTCAATACTTGTCATTGTTGTACTCATTTAGTAAATACTAATGTAAATGTAAATTATGCTTTGATTATTGTAATCAATACTGTCTTTGTTGTATTTAATTATAAATGGAAAATAGTTTAAATACTATTTTAATTATAATAATGGCACTAGGTGAGTATAAAAACTTCAATATTATATTAAAGAAAGTATTAAAGTCACATTAATTACAGCGAATAATTAACTTGATTATGAAAACAAACAAAAATTATTAAATTTACTTACCTGATTTTTATTTATGTATAACATGTACTATCGAAGTTTTACATAAATTAACATTTAACACTACTCCTGTACCTATTCATGTAAGTAAATCAAGCAAATATATATTTTGAAATGATATAATAACTATCTGGCTTACTTTATTACCATTAGCTCTAAAGATTTTTGATCACAGTATGTAACGGATACGTATTTTATTCATGCATCATTTATTGTATATTGCCATATTAATGGTAACGTATGTCGGTTCTCTCTACTTATGACGGAGTGGCGCTAACGTCAGAACTTTCGCGCCAAAACTTTAATAATTATTTTAGGCGTTAATAAGCGTAATTTCAAGAAAACAAAAAATACGGAATTTCTATTTTTAAATTCTTCGTAACATATAAAAAATTCAAAAAAGTTGGACGGGCCCATTCGCCGTTTTACTGGTTAACGCTTCGATATGTTCAGCGTGAATTAACGCCGACTAGCAGCGTTAAAGTAAAGTAACGCTGAGTTTCAGAATATCAAAACTATCAAAATCAGCGTTAATTCACATTAACGCCAGAAGTTAATTAACGCTGGGTTTCAGAATCTCAGTATAAACAAAAACCTCGTGCTGTATCTCACATAATGAAACATATCCCACAGTGGCGTCGATAGACCATTTCTGAGGGGCTTGCGCCCTCCCTGTTTAATTTTACGCCCCCTTTCCGTGTTTTTATTTAAATAAATTATTAAAAACCAATCTGATTTTTTTATTATTTTATTATGCACTTATTTGTCTGCAATAAGCAGCGAGACGATTATGTACCTACGACTTTAGCCGAAGAGGAAATATTACTGCTGCTCTAAAATATGAAGCGAAAATTCAAATAAATTATCTCTGTATTAGAAATCTTAACGCATTAAAAAATTCAACACACGACAAGCATCCTTCCGATACTAACCTGCATTTTAAAATAAAAATTATTGAAATCTATTAATACTGGACTTTTCTCGTTTTGCCATTAAAATCAAAGTCAAATACTAATAGATTTCCATAATAATTTTTTTAAATTCAGGTTAATATCGGACGTATGCGTGTCGTGTGTTGAGTTTTTTAAAATGTTAATAGTTCGAAACAATTAATTGAATTTTCGCTTCATATTTTAGTACAGGGGTAACCTTTCCTCTTAAAAAAGGTACTATAAGAAATCAAAATGATGCACCATTCAGGCTATAAAAGAGACGAACTTATTTAAGGCTGTCCCATTGCAAGGACATAATGAAACAAAAAATTCAACAAATAAGGCCAATTTTATAGACTCTAGTTATTATGAAATTTGATCCTTTTCTCCGGAATTACAATGTACCTTAAAATGCACATTATTGTTCACTACGTCAAAATCATGTTATAGGGAGTAGTGCAAAATGTATAATACGCAAAATAACTCCGGAAATTAATAATTGTGATTATTTTGCAATAATAGTACATGATCCTCGGGACATCACTGCAGAAGAACAGACAAGTATTTGTGTTCGCTTCATTACATCTGAAAATCTTCCAAAAAAAATATTTTTATGTTTTAAACATGAAAAAATTTAAATGCAGAATCAGACTGTCTAAAATTATTTCGTTCTAAAGGTGCGCCCTGTTGCGCCCTCCCTGTTAAAAGTACCTAGTGACGCCCCTGATATCCCACCTGTAATGTGATATATGTACTATTATTTCCTCCGTTTTGTGCTTACATACATTTTTTGTATAAAGTAATAGCAAATAATAAATCCATGTAAATAAATTAAGTTGTTACATATAAAAGTGGCTCACTTTTTATAAACACACCAGCATTAAGTTACAATTGTTATCAGTATGATCTGATACATATTTCTACGTGTAACAATAAAGTATTATTTAGACAATACATGTTTTGAATACAAATAGAAACGTCATTAATTATTTACAAACCAATAATAGCATTGTGTGTATCTTAATATTCAATAATAAATACAAATTACATGTAATTTTATAACACATAGAATAGATAAACAGAATACAGAATAATATCGAGTGGTTATATTTTTTTATTCATTTGACACTAAAGTACATTTCATATTTCAATTATATTTACTTAGTGATGCACGACGAGGCGAGAGTACTCTCGCATCTCGTCTCGTCTCGTTGTATTATGCGAGACGAGAACGAGAGCGAGATAGCAGTTTAAAATTCGAGGCGAGATCGATATAACAACTGCGAGAAGCGAGAAATCTCGCGAGATTCTCGCGAGAGTCTCGCGAGAGTCTCGCAATAAAAAGTATTTGTAACTTTATAGCTTTGATTCATAAATTCAGTGAAAAATGCACCGTACAAGGAGTGGAGTCAACACTAATTCATGCATAGAACACGTAAATGTTAAAATTATATGAATTTACTATATTTTTTGAGACTATCTAGAGTTGATTCGATTAGTATCGTTCCCAGAGCGAGGAAATGCAAAAATAAAGACAAAATCGGTATTGCAACTAGTTTTCTCCAATATTTCATCCCCAAATTCACCCCAGTTAAAACTACGGTTAATAAAACTATTGTCGCCCCTGAAAAGTAAAGGATGTTATATTAAGCGTCGATGGAAGCCAACAGGGAGAGAAGCGGAGTGATTGGTTGCCGGCCGGTTACCAGTGTAGCGGTTTTTTATGACTTAATCTTACTTAAATAGTGGTATATATTTAATGAAAAAGTGTAGGTACTTTTAGTTGCAAAAAATATTTTTTTAATGTTTAATTCGTTTACTGATGACAGAATGTGTTAACAGATTGAAATAGTTTAGAGATCACAATTTGATAATAAATTGGATATTTTAGAGGTAAATTAAATTATTTACTAACATCACATTTTCTGGTGACCGTAAATGAATAAACATTATGTTCGTATTGAAATAATTTGGTGACCAGAATTTAGTGTTTCGTCTCTTTATTATAGTTATATGATTGCAAATACATGGAAGACGGTGCTATTGATGCGAACTTGTCTCTTGTAGCTAAACAGTTACGTAAATACGTAGTGCGCAAGCGCTTATTTTTATAGCGAGACTCTCGTGCGAGAACGAGATGAGACCCAAAAAAATGTGCGAGAACGAGAACGAGATCGAGATTGCAGATCCGAAAACGAGACGAGATCGATATTTTATATTTCTCGTCTCGTCTCGCCTCGCGTGCATCACTATATTTACTTTAAATTTAATCATTCCCTGTATGATAACTCAAAGCTACGTAGCCAAACTTCTGAAACCCTGCATACGATTAAACATTCATGTACGATTTAATAGTTTAAAACGCTTTCCAAGGCCTGGAAGGCAACGTTGGATGTGCAAGAGTTCCACAGTTCTGGATTACTAAAATCGCGAGATATTATTACGAATGAAGGGAGAGAGATATAAGAAAATGAGGATTGTCGCAGGAAATGTAGAGGAATAAGAATTAAGGAAAGGATGATGACGATTACAATGAGATGAGTGTATTTGTTTGATATTTAGTATTATGTGCAGTTTTAATGACATTAAAGTATGAAGCAAAATGGAATTAGTTTCGAAATGCACCTTCTACTTCCTAAGAACTAAGACTTTTAATGCCACTCGAGAATATATATCAAAATGGGGTCCGGTACTAAAAAAAGTTACATATATTTTGTCATATTATGTAAATGTGACTTATTTTAAATGATTTTGTACCAAAATATTTTTAAAATATAAAACTTTTCATTCATAATTTCAATAAAACTATTGGCGCTATGACGATATGACGTCACAACTTCAATTTTGCCACCGGCTACCAAGCGAAAAGAATATTATTTTATTTTATTTAAAACTTGCAGAAATAAAATCCATATGTAGTTCTACGTTAGATGAAAATGTATGAAACATATCATTTTTATTAAAATAAATATATTTATTCAAAATCTTTATAACAGAATTTTCTTTTGACAAGGTATAACTATAGCTTTCTGAAAGTGACAGCTGTCACTAGTTAACCCGCTTCGACATCAATTTTTGCCAGAATTAATGACATTGACAGATATAAACAATTTTAGACAGTTAAGTGAAGTAAAATGAAAGGAATGACGCCACATGAACTTCGTTAAATTTTTAAAAATATATATTTCAAAAACTACACATTTGGAAAGTGTATCAAACGCTAAAATTAATCATTTTATTCAATCTTTCAGAAAAAAATGAGTACCGGACCCCATTGGAAGAGAAATACATAATTTTGCCTAACGAAATGTATTGACAAGTATTCAGGGCCGCTCCATACGGGTGGGCCCCGCATAAAGATGCCTGACCATGAGAGGCGCCATTTCAAGCGGGCGCTAAAACATAATTATGCACAAAGGCGCCTTTTACCCACGGAGTGGCACTGCAAGTATTGACATTTAATGCATTGTCATACAATTCTCTGAATTTCGGGTGTAACAAGTTCAAACTGCCGCACCAACAGCATCAACCATTTCTGATGTCATATGTAATGATTCCACTGTCGACAAATTTCTGTTGTTAACATTAATTTTTTTATACTTTTTTCTCCTAAATCCATAGAAAGCTTTATTACAAAAACCAAAAAGTATATAATTTTTAAATTTACATATCTCGCTTATACAAAGGGCTAATTTAATAATATTGGATGTGCTAGACGCAGAATTCTCTAAAACTATTATTTGAAGTATTTATTTCTAAAATGAAAATGAAACCATTATTCAAGAAAAACACTTAATAACTTCAGGTAATATATCACTTCCTGTTAGCCTATTTTAACCAAAATCTACTATGTTATTCCCATTGACGTAAAAGTCTTATATACCAAATTTGAAAAGTTTGGATTTATATTTTATAATAGTTTTTCATTAAAATCTATTATAGGCTTCAGGTAAAGTTCCACTTCTGGACATTATGTAATGGCCAAAAACGGAGGTGCACAAGATGTTATAGCAGTCCTAAATACAAAATTTCAACTTTCTAAAATTAGTCAAAATGGATTCAGGGATGGTCAAAATGGATATTTCCGTTGAAATCTGAAAACCGAACTTTTTCGCGATTACAATACTTCCTTTACTTTTATGTATACATGTTCAAAAAAATTCCTAACTCGGAGTAGGCTATGAACAGTAAAACGTATGTCTGATCATTATTTAATGGGGACTTATAAATTTGACGTCACCCGCGGCGGATCGGCGGCGGACCTCCCTCCACACAATTTAGAAAAGGACAAGAAATTTTTAGAAAAGGCGAGGTGATATACCATGGCCGAGTCAGTCACATGCTCTCCCCTTCAGCACTTCGCCTCGTTGATCCAACAGTCAGCAAACTTTGGTTATGTTATTTTGTGTAGTGCCTGTTATTAATTATCTCTTGTACTAAAGTGTAGTGATCCTTGAATTTGAAATATCACTAAAAAAACCAAGTTCACAAATAAATAATGTGTTTAACACAAGATGATGTACCGGGGGCACGATTTGTGTTTAAAAACATTGAAAACCATTCATTCTTACAGTTGAAAAGATGGTTAGAATGCCGGTGTTTGAAGAAAAGTGGAAATAAACATGTATTAATTGCAAGGTATGAACTGAGTAAATCATATACTTAAATAATTATATAAAAATGTGTTCAGTCTGACATGTTTACGTTTCCTTTCAATGCAGTTAACAGTGTTGTGATCACGTGGTGGTTCACATGATAAATGTCAAACTGTAGTGCTAAATCTTGCTCACTACATAACTACTTATTAATTACTTTTTTACTCACTAGATGGCATCCAAAAAGTTTGAATTGTGTAAAAATTAAATCAGTAATAAAAATGCAAAAACATTTGTATCCATAAAACTAATTCAAAATCAATTGTAATCGTGTTATACCTCCATTGTAACCGTAACTACACCTTGAGCTTAACTTGGCAGTTTCCAATAATTGCATCCATCGAAGATTAGTTCCCACTCTAATGAAAACTAATTAGACGAAATAGGACGAACGTGGGGCAATAACGCATTGGGAGCATAGTTCCACACTATTCCACGATCCACGTATAGCGTACAGTAAGATATAGACAGTGTCTGCAAACCATTGTCCAGTTTAATCAAAATTTAATTTAACCAGGTGTCGACCTAATTCCGACGATAATTATTGCAAAATAATGTCATTTGATGATTACTTAATGAACATATTTGGGTTATTGGGTGTTAGTAATTTGGTTTGGAATGTCTGCGAGTATAATAGTAAAATTCCTTGGTTCACATCTTTTTGCTAGGATGAATCAAACAAAAAATAAAACTAAAACAAAAATTACAAGCCTCTTAAAATAGTTATTTACGTTATAAGGCTGGGAAGTGAATTATTATGGTACGAATGAGAACGAGAAGTTTACGGACCGGGCAACGACAGCAGCGGAATTAGGAATTCATAACTGCTTGACGTACATTTTATGTAGAAGCGTTTTAAATAATTTTAAATTCATTAATGGACCTTTTCAATTTAAAGAGATAGAAGATATGCGCAATGGGGACCTGCTGCGCATAGTAAGAACAACGGAGATCTATGGCGTTTGTTTATAAAAAATTTAGACGTAAAATGTGAGAATATCTCAGATAACTTTAAACAATCGTGATTAGCCATTTTCAGTATTGTAATCAAAGTTTCTTTGTTGTAATTACATAAGTATTCCTTTATTGTAATCAAATCAAAATTCATTTTTACCTTCCGTCATCTTTAGGTAAGGAAGGTATTGTCTTTTGGTCAAAAAATTCGGTAGTGAGTTTTTGATGAATAAGCATTACGGTTCGCAGAATAAGATTTTACTATTTTTACGATGATGTCTGTATATGTGAGTGTGTATGTATGTGTGTGTCTGGAAGTATGTGTGTGTGTGTGTGTGTGTGTGTGTGTGTGTGTGTGTGTGCGCGTGTGCGTGTGCGTGTTGTGTGTGTGTGTGTGTGTGTGTGTATGAGTGTGTGTGACAAAATTTTCTAATGCGATAACTCTAATACTACAATTCCAAAAATTATAATTCTTTTGTATTCCTCTTCGTTACATTTATGTAAATAGCTAATTACACACTAAGAAATTCCGTGTTAAATTTTACACTAAATGTGGTCTATATAGGTCCACCAGCTGTAGTGTAGAATTTACCACATCGACATTTGGTAATAAACAACACGGAGATATGTGTTAATAATTAACACTATATATTTCGTAGATACTACTATACCGTGTAGTTTTTTAACACTTAAATGAGTTATTTTAACCAAATAACTGCGGTTATTAGTACACAGTGTAGTGTAATTTTTAACTTATTTTAGTGAAAAAATATACCTATTTGTGGTGCACATTTTCATCAAACTAGTGTTCATTTTCATAAGTAAATGTGGTTATTAGTGCACTAAATAGTGGGTTTCTTTAACTAATTTTAGTGTATAAATATACCTATTTGTAGTGTACCTATATTTTCATTAATTTTGTGTTTATAAATAGTACTCATTATTTATTTTTTTACACAAGATTTTTATTTTATTATCAAAATGTGTATATTTTTTATAAATATTTACTAATATTAGTATAAATGTGTCGAGTGAGTAGGTAGGTATGATATATAAAAATATGTACTTCCATTAAAAAAATTATTGTACATAAATACATTTTTATATAAACACTATTGTTAAGGTTCATTCACAAATCGAAATTATAGTTTTATGTTTTAGTTTTAAATTTAAACAAATTAGTCTACTTTCTTGTCCACTTTCTTCCACTTCCATTATTTAGTTTTGTAAAACTTAATAATGTTGCCAATGCTTAAGCACAGTATCAGACGAGTATCTATACTTCCGACTACAATGAAAAATGCGAAAAGAATAAACTGTTGTACAGATTTACACTTACTATTGTCTAGAAATGCACCAAATAGTGTACTTCTTTTACAAAAGTAGTGTACTTTTTACACCAGCGTTTTAAACATACACCTAGTAGTGTACTTTGTACACCAATATTTTAGATATACACATAAAAGTGTACTTTCTACACCGATGTTTCAAATATGCACAAAGTACTGTACTTTCTACACCGATTTTTTAAATATACACAAAGTAGTGCTTTTTCTACACATTATGTTTTGAAATTACACCAGGCATTGCAGTTTTTAGAAATACACTAGACAGTGTATTTTTAACAAATATACTGTAGTAAATTGTACAAAAATTAGAGTAAAAATACAAGTAACACCAAATTAAGCAATTTTTACACACATGTGTGTTTAAAACTAGTCTTAATAAATATAATACACCTTCCAGTGATAATTTAAAATGTCGTAGAAAATTTTACACTGATATAAAATTACCAACTTAATCTTTTTACACTAACTTTTATTATACAAATTTTAGTGTCGAATTCTACACGAAACAAGTTTACCACGTTATATTTTAAGTTTACACGGCTTAAATTTCGAAGTGTGTAGATTTTGGTTATAATTGGTCAACCGGAAGTACCCTCATTTGAAGATTTTAACAGGTTTTCTTGGAAAAACGATGTTAAATATAATATTTTCATATTTAAGGTTATTATAAATATTAAAGAATATTTTATTCTCTATACGATTTGAATGCATTTTATACTTCAACTTAAATGGATATAGAGTTAATAGTAAGATAGTTAAGATACAAGTTTCATAAGACATGATTTTAGCGCACGCGACATTCTTAGTAACGAGCGGCTTGCCGCGAGTTTTTTAAAGGGACAAGTGCGCTTAAATGTCTTATGAAACGTGTATTTTATACAATTTTTTTCTATTTTGGTCATTTTTTCAAAAAAGCTACGTTATTTCATATCTAGGAATTTCAATTTCGGTTGTTTAATATGTACTTTATGAAACTCATTTGGATGTCATAAAGTAGTACTTTATGAGATCCAAATGGGTTTCATAAGTACATATGAAATAACCAAAATAGAAAAAAAATTATAAAGAAATTAAATATCATATATTAGCCAGCTATGCTATAACTCTGGAAACAGCTGCTACATAAAAAAATTCTGATTGAAAGGTGTCAGTGTCAAGTGCAGTTGACAGCATGCTTGTGCTATAATTTTACTGGAAATATAGGTTCTTTTGCTAGAATTTGTATAAAATACATACAACTGCTGGTAGGTAATGTACAAGAAATATAATCTTTTGCAAGGAACTTTCTATATGACATTTATACAAAATACATAGAACTGAAGAAAGGAAATGTGCTGGCCACATCAGATTTTTTTTACCTTTACTTTTACTTTTATTTCGAAAAATATTCAAGTTTACAACTTGAAAACCACAAGTAATTGTAACTGACATTATCCACGCTTTGACAATGATCAGCTCAAAGTTGCTTATCGCTTCCAGTAGTCGGCGCTACCGTCGCTCAAAAAGGAGCGGTATAAGCATGAGTATAAAAAATAAAGAGCTTTTCATTCTTATTTTAACCTAGTTAAAGTAAAAAATTTAACTCTCATTTTCGTTATTGACTTTTAAATGTGTTAAACACATTACCATGTGTTTAAAATAATTGTCTGTCAAGTAAGCATTGATTTATTGAAGCCATTTAGCCAAACATGGTGATTATGCAGTAAAAAATGTGAAATATTAGTCTAATTTGATTTAATGGCTATCATTTATTTAAACGAATAATTTATTATTCTGTCTTTGACTGCTTTGTTTTTCTTCTGGATTATATTTGTATATTTGCCCAAATTCATGATAGATTATTACTCACTGAAATTAATAATACTGCGTAGGAACGTTTTGGAGATTTGCAATAAATGTTTTTAGGTCATGACTGAACGAAGTTAAAAAAATAAATAGAATTGTTTTAATTTTTTGTGGTGGAAATTTCGATTAAAATAAATTAAAATTATTATTTATACACGGCTACGTTTTTAATTTTATTCGACAAAAATAATATTTTTATACAAAATATATCACGTTTCTAATTTTACTTTTATCTGGGGTGTACTATACTCAAATTGTTTGCTCACCTGTTTTTATCTGTTTTATTATATTCTGTTCGTTCTGTGTGCTCGAAAATTTGTACCAATTTTCAAATACGATAATGATTCTTCATATCTCTAATACTCGTAGTCGGGTGTGGGATTTGCTAGTGATGCACGCGAGGCGAGACGAGACGAGAAATATAAAATATCGATCTCGTCTCGTTTTCGGATCTGCAATCTCGAACTAGCTCTCGTTCTCGCACATTTTTTTGGGTCTCATCTCGTTCTCGCGCGAGAGTCTCGCTGTAAAAATAAACGCTTGCGCACTACGTATTTACCTCGGTATTTACGATACAGTTCGCACTAAACGGTGCACGTCTTCCGTGTATTTACAGTCGTATAACTATAATAAAGAGACGAAACACTAAATTCTAGTCACCAAATTATTTCAATAAGAACATCTGTTAATACATTCTGTCATCAGCAAAACTAATTAAACATTTAAAAAATTATTTTTTGTGACTAAAAGTTTCTACACTTTATCATTAACTATATGCCACTATTTAAGTAAGATTTACTCATAAAAAAAGCGCTACACTGAGAACCCGCGTGCAACCAATCACTCCGCTTCACTTTGTGTTGGCTCCTATCGACGCTTAATATAAGATCCTTTACTTTTCAGGGCGACAAGAATTTTATTAACCGTAGTTTTAACTGGGATGAATTACGGGCTGAAATGTTGGAGAAAAATTAGTTCTATTAGATGCAAAACCGATTTAGTCTTTATTTTGCATTTCCTCGCTCTGCGATCGATATCATTCGACTCTAGATAGACTCAAAAAAATATAGTCAATTCATATAATTTTTACATTCACGTGTTCTATGCACGAATTATCGTTGACTCCACTCCCTGTACTGTGCATTTTTCATTGAATTTATGAATCAAAGCTATAAAGTTACAAATACTTTTTATTGCGAGATTCTCGCGAGATTTCTCGCTTCTCGCAGTTGTTATATCGATCTCGCCTCGAATTTTAAATTGCAATCTCGCTCTCTTTTTCGTCTCGCACAATGCAACGAGACGAGACGAGATGCGAGAGTACTCTCGCCTCGTCGTGCATCACTAGGATTTGCTTTTCTCAAAGCTAGTTTTTAATACATTCCTTCCACTTTTTTCTGTCCTTTGCCATTTTTTCATTTCTTCTAATTTTTTATTTCTTTTATTTTTTAGTTCTGCTATTCTTCCTTCTCATGTTTTTCTCGGTCCTTCCTCTTCGTCTTTTTTGTTCATACTATCAGCTTCTACCCCTTTCTTACTAGACTGTATATGTACATAATTTGCTTTAAAGTTTAAACTATACTTTTGATTCTAGGAAAAATACTAGATTTAAAATATTGATGTAATTTTCTTTGTTAGATTCATTCTTGTAATCAATATTATTTGGTTATAATCAAAATCGTGTATTGTAATCAACAATTTTATAGTTATAGCTTGCAACATAACAATGCCAGACAATTTTCCGTTTAGAAGGATATTTATTTTACTTTTTTCTACTAAATTCATTGTTGGATTCATTCTTGTAATCAATATTCTTGAGCTATAATCAAAATATTATCAACGCCTTCACAATGGGCCCGTCTAACTTTTTTTGAATTTTTTATGTTATGAAGAATTTAAAAATAGAAATTCCGTATTTTTGTTTTCTTGAAATTATGCTTAAGAACGCCTAAAATAATTATTAAAATTTTTGCCGCGACAGTTGTGACGTTAGCGTCACTCCACCATAAGTAGAGATAACCGACATACGTTACCATTAAAATGTTAGTATCATTTCAAAATAGATATTTATTTGGTTTACTTACATGAATAGTGTTAAATGTTAATTTATGTAAAAATCAGGTAAGTAAAGTTAATAATTTTTGCTCCTTTTCATAATCAGGTTAATTATGCTTTAATGAATGTGTCTTTAAGACTTTCTTTAATATAATATTGAAGGTTATCATCCTGAGCATGTTGGTTTAGAAGCCATTCACAAAACCTTACTCGAGAGTAATGATCGGGTTCAATGAACGCATGGACCCGTTGAAAATGATAAGGATGTAAATTATTATTCCTTAAAATTCTCCAACTTGTCATTCGTGGTACACCTGGTAGTTGACGAGATATTCTCCTTATGCTGATTGTTGGGTCATTGCGTACCAAATCTAAGACAGCATTTTCAACATTTACTGGTCTCCGATGAGCCCCGCCGTCTCTTCCCCGATTAGGTTGCAAAGAACCAGTGTCGCGAAGGCGTTGAGTAAGGCTTACAAATATGCGAGAATTCGGATGCCGTCGTCCTGGGAAACGTTCAGCGTAATAACGCTGAGCTAATCTACAGTTTTGCCCTGCTTCGCCATACATTAGCAACATATCCACTTACTCACTGTTACTGTAACCATTCATATTTGTAACAATAACCAGAAGAGCAATATCAAAACTGTTATAAGAAACACAATTTATGTGGCCGGCTACTAGAAACCTATTGAAATGATTGTATTATGCAAACATTTCTTATTAATTAGGTATAATACAACGTAATATTTAATATTAAAACTACCTATTCAACCAGTGTCCCAAAACTGTTTCTTTCAAAAACCTCAAAAACTAATTTTTGAATTTTGAAAAAATTCTTTTTGTTCCGTAATCAGGACATTAAGAACTATATGCCCTTCTAATATGTACCTGAAGTTAAGGGACATCCTGTATAAATAACTACTTATTTATCTCTAAATTGAGGATATTATTCGTCACGAAAATTAACAATCGGTTGTTGTCTTTTTATATCGTTATGTTATTTAATGTCATTATGTTAATTTCTATTCACATCTTTTCTATTTTTATCGTCCAGATTTCAGATTTTTATTGGTCATTAATTTTTATATGCGCTATGGGTACTTAGCCGTCGTTTAATAGGCTGTCTCCTTGTCTTACTCCTTTTTTCATCTCAAATATCTTCGATCCAATACATTTACATTATTGCATTTATTACTTGTTTGTACACACTTTTAATGACTATTATTATTTGTATACCTTGAAACAATTAAATATATCTTCCTCTTCTTTATTGACAAACAAATTCTTTAACAAGCTTTACATCGACAAACAAAAGCTTCCCCTAGTGTCAACAAACCAGCAAATCCTGATTATTCAATCATCCACATCGCTCCGTAAATTAAATTCGTAAACTACAATGGCGAAAGAAAACTCTTCGCCTTACAATGGCCAGAATGGAACTGAATTTAAATTTCTCTTTCCAAATTTATCCAAGTCGACTTGGACTGGAGACTGGAGTTGGCGGGAGACGATTCGCATTAGAAAATTGAAATGCGCGGCGAACTCATGAACGATGTGTTTGACTGAGAAACTGAATGTTTCAGAAAGGCGGAAAGCGTTGTTTCAAAATATACATTTGTAACAAACCAGAGGCTGTTATGATTTTCTTATTGATGATGTCCAATATTTTGATCCCCAAACACGTAAACAATGGGCCCGTCCAAGTCTTTAGAAATTACATGTCCCACATGAATTTTAAATATAAATAAATGAAAACGAAATAAAAATTGCTATATATTTTGTATTTTTATACCTATAATAATGTAATTAATGTTTTTAGCGTAGAATGGTCGCCATGTTGTGACGTCAGCGTCATTACAGTCGTACAGTTACCCTGTGAAAATGCCACTATAGAGTGGACCATGCTTATTTTGCTCATAAATTCTCGATTGGCTTTACACATACTCTAATATAGGGCGCGAGCAGACACGTGACTCGAGCGTCCTTACGTGCATGAAATCAGCTGATTTGTGTGCGCGTGTCATTTTGACAACAACAATGTCAATTTGAAAAGACCAATGTTTTGAACTTATTTTGATTTTGAACTGCTAAAATATTATTATACAATTTTCAGGTAGTAAAACACATGAAATTAAAAATAATAACTTGTCAACAATTCAAAATTTAAATAAGTCAAACCCTTGGTCTTGTTAAAGTGACATTGTTTTTGTCAAAATGACAAGCGCACACAAATCAGCTGATTCCAAGCACTTCAAGGTTGCTCGAGTCACGTGTCTGCTCGCGCCCTATACACATATTTAATATATCCGAGTAATTTTTTATTAAGATCAAAAGAAAATTTACTTATTAAATAAATTTATATTATAATTTACGTTTTAATTATTGTAATCTCAATACTTGTCATTGTTGTAATCATTTAGTAAATAGCACTGTAAATGTTGGATTACTTTTTATTATGAACTATGCTTTGATTATTGTAATCAATACTGTCATTGTTGTATTTAATTATAAATTGAAAATAGTATAAATACTATTTTAATTATAATAATGGCACTTGATGAGTATGATAACCTTCAATATTATATTAAAGAAAGTCTTAGTCACAATAATTAAACTGATTATGAAAACGAACAAAAATTATTAATTTTACTTACCTGATTTTTATTTAAGTATGTATAATATGTACTATCGAAGTTTTACTTAAATTAACATTTAACACTACTCACTACTCCTATAGGCGGTGTGCACAAAAGTAGTCAGCGCCGACAGCGGACAAAAATGAGAAAATGGTTACTCATTGAAACATAGCAAGGTTATGTTTTATGTCAGAATAATTTTACAATTTCTATTTTATAAAATATTTGCAATGAATGCGAATGATAGGACGTCAAATATTATGTGATGCAGTGAGGGATGTAATAATTCTTACAAAATTATCGATTGAAGTATCAAATTTTATAAATTTCCTTGAAGATGTATAAGAAAATAACTTTTCAACAGATATTTTCTACTAATATGAAAAATTGTTTTATGTATCCATATTTTCTCATTGTAAACGATACTTATCATATGAATAAAATTCCAACAATGGTCGTCTGATTGCAATAATGAATTATATAAAAATGTGTTTCGTAAGTTAATATTTGAACAAGATATAATACAAGAAGCAGAAATTTGTCTTAAAATTATATAACACTTGTAGTTGTATGAAATAGAAGTCTAGTTTTGGCATATTTCGTCGAAATTTACATGGTTCGTATTTTTCGTGTATTTTCTTTTCCGAGCTTGTGCAACTGATTCCACTTAGAGCCTGGTATGTTTTCAAAGAAGAATCTTCTTCATTTATTGCGAATATATAAGAAAGATGCTAACATCATAAATGATATCGTGAAATGTAGAAATTTTCTTCTTTCCAATCATTCAAGTTTTCCAACTTTTTAATCTCAATTTCCATGTATTGGGCATCTTGTAACATTTAACTAATATGATAAATTATAATATAAATTTAAATATGATAAAATGGTTAACAGAAATCACACATATTATGAGAAAAATTATATTTTCTGCCACAGTATCTTCGCTGGTATTTTGACTTTTTTGATTGTCACATCACATATATAGCATTTTAAATATTTTCTTTATTCATTTCAATATACTATGATGTATAATATTCACACATAGTAGCATCAATTCAAAATAAAATTGTAAATTGTATCACTTTCTCGAAATGTCAAAATTGATTCGGTAACCAAATATGCCAATGTAGCCGTTAGAGGCGCTGCCGACGCTCAAAATGTGCACATCGCCTATACCTATTCATGTTAGTAATTCAAACAAATATATATTTTGAAATGATATAATAACTATCTGGCTTACTTTATTACCATTAGCTCTAAAGATTTTTGATCACAGTTTGTAATGGATATGTATTTTTAATCTTGCAACATTTATTGTATATTACCATATTACTCGTAATGGTAACGTATGGCGGTTCTCTCTACTTATGACGGATTGACGCCAACGTCACAACTTTCGCGCCAAAACTTTACTTATTATTTTAGGCATTATTAAGTATAATTTCAAGAAAACAAAAATACGGAATTTCTATTTTTAAATTCTTCGTAACTTATAAAAAATTCAAAAAAAGTTGGACGGGCCCATTTCATGTTTTGGCTATCTGTTCAACTAAGATAAAGATAGATTTCAGTATTTCAAGTTTGTGTCTAGCAATATTAACATGGTATATTATAAATTCAACTATTATTATTATTATTTATTGTCTCAAAAATAGCATCAATTATAGCATCGTTGTAAAATATACTATTATTGCCTCGCCCTCGCACTCATATGAGTCAATAATTCTAAAAATTTGCGTATATGGACATACCTACAAATTCTTGCGTCACGTAAAATGAATAACCTCAAAAAAAAATTCTATCTATTTCAAAAATGTTTCCAGTACATTTGAGTTTCACTCAATAAACCTAAACGAAATATCACTCTCCATAAAAACCAAACACGTCGGCCGCGGAAAACGAACAAAAGCGCGTGAAATATTCCGCCATTCATTGTCTTAGCCGCGTTACATTAACGACCGTATTAAAGCCGTCATACGCCAAGGTGAAATAGTGCCCGCGTAACTAACTTCACACCAGACAGAATGAAGTTGGAGAGATTTATCTCTACACCTGATACGTACAGCACAGCCAGAGTTTGGAGGGAATAGAGATACAGTTAGGAACATAGTGACGTGAATATAGCAACGGTCGTATGTGGAAGGATTGGCCTAGGAGACTAGGTAAAGGATAGAGTAATCACAATGATTTAACAGAAATGGGAGTTCAGGATAATTGAATAAATGGTAGGAATGATTGGATAAAGTCATCATCAGAAGCACGGCATTTATACCCCGATATTATCCAATCAAATAACAAGATCAAATTGTTCCTAGCTTCTCATCACTATTTTCTTACGTGAAATGAAGTATAAGACAAAAACTGAATATGTTATATTAATAATAATAATAATAATAATAATAACAAATATTTATTTTCTGAGGACATAATACAATTATGTATAGAAAATGTCAGGGTGTACATTACATTGAAGATTAAAATTTTTACAATACAAAAAAGAAAGATATCTATTTTACAAAGACATAAACTCGTTTAGGTTATAAAAACAATGTTGCAGAAGAAATAGTTTTAAATCATTTTTAAATTTCTTTTCAGTTTCCAATGCTTTAAGTGACTCAGGTAATTTATTGAATATCTGTAAACCAGCTCTGTCGGGAGAGTGTTTAACGACTTTTAATTTAGTTCTTGGAATAAAAAAATTGTTTTTGTGTCTAGTGTTGTGATCGTGAAGATCTTGTATTAAAGGGTACGAGGGTTTATTTTTATAAATCAGGAGACTTACTTCATAAATATAAATACTAGCTAATGTTAGAATCTTATGTTTTTTGAAGAAATTCCTGCAGGATTCGTTATAATTTAAACCCACCATACATCTGATAATTCTCTTTTGGCAGACAAAGACATTGTGCGAAACATTCGAAGAGCCCCAGAAAGAAATTCCGTACCTCAATCTAGACTCTACACAAGCATAATAGAACATTAAAAGATGATTCATATTTAAATATTCCTTAAAATATCTAATTTGGTAGCAGATACAATTAAGTTTGCTTACAAGTTCATCGCAATGAGGTTTCCAACATAGGTTATCCGTAACTAGCATTCCCAAAACTTTGACTGAATCATCATTATTCTTTAATGAATCACCAAACTGAATCTGAAGTGATTGATCATTATTATTATGATGCGTATGAAAGTAAAGAATTTTAGTCTTAGTATCATTTAAGAACAAATTGTTTTCATAACACCACATAGATAACGAATGTACATTTTGATTACATTTGTTAACCAGATTATCTTTGTTCCTATCAGAGATGATAAGAGTAGTATCATCTGCGTACATAATAGGTGTACAATCATTAGTAAGAATACTAGATAAATCATTTATATAAATTGTAAATAACACCGGAGCAAGTACTGTGCCCTGTGGCAGGCCTACATTAATATCTATATAGTCCGAATTTACCGTACGGTAAATTGTGTTACATATCGTATCGTGGCTATAAATATAAGGGACAGATTTTCTGTGGTGCCAAAGAACTGCGCCATATATGAATTTGCACCCAAACTAATTTTGACTAATCTTCATCAACACCCCCCTCAAGTTTTATTAATATTGGTACAGTACAGTTCTCGTATGGGCGTAGTTTATTGACCACTTAAATCTGCAATAAAATTTTGTGTTCGTTTGAGCTGTGATAAGACGAAGGTGAGAGCAATAACAAATAAATAACTTTTTATAAACTTTTCTAAAGTATAGTCCATGAATAATATCCACCCAACAGCCCCCCCCCCCATAAATCGGCTCTTGAATATAACGCTTTGTTTTTATATAGTCTGCATTAGTTTGCTACGTCGTGAAGACGTTTGTTGTCGAGACATGTAGAGTGTTTTAGTTTTGGGCGTTGGCTAATCGTCAGGCCACTGACTTACAATGTAACATGTAACTATTTAGTATTTGTTTAATTATGTTCCATGGTTAAGTGTAAAATATAATCGTGTAAATAAAACAGTAGCTTAAATGCCGAGTAATGTCAATGTCCATAAATATATGTGTTCGTTAGCATCCCTCATCAGTCAACAAGTGAGTGGAAAGTGAAAGTGCGTGCCTTCTTCCTTTTCACCATGCCATGGACGCCAGTCACCCAAGCGTCCACCATTCATAAGAATAAAGAATGTCATCGTTGGAAAACAAGTATTATCATTTCTCGAGGAGACCCCCCCCTCGTGTTACAGTGCAAAGAACAAACATAATCGTTCCCTTTGGTCCAAAAGACGTTTGGGGATGCTTCATTGAGTCATCATCAACGTTTTTGGCTTGTAAGAGCGTTTTCATGTTGGGCTAAATGAAAACAAAGATGATCCAAGGAGTAACCGCAACACATCAAGCAAAAACGCTGAAAACATCGAAGCATGTCGACAACCGTAGGTTTTCGACGATAAAGATGGTTGCAAAGTAGTTGAACATCACCAGAGAAACAATAGCTGTGCGTCAATTTCTGTGACTGTGTTGCATCATCCTCCGTATGCGTCTGATTTGGCACCGGGTGACTATTCTCCTTTCTCAAATTAAACCCCAGTTTCAGTCTTCTAGAACGCCGTGAATGGACTGGACACTGGAGGACCGCGCCAAGAATAAATTGTGATTTTGATGATATGACGACTCTTTCTTAGTTATAAGAGAAGTCCTAAAACTTTATAGTCACTTTGTGTAATACTTAATAGCTTTTATTCTATTAACTATTGTATCCACAAGCCTCACACATTTTTCTAAACAGGTATAAAAATAATTCTATATTCAAATTAATAGACTCAGTTGAAAATTGATAAAACACATTTAACATTTGAAGATAATTTAATAATAATTAACATAAATTGATGTATAATTAACAATGATTTTAAATTGTTATAAAATGTTTCAATTAAAACAATTGAAATGGTTATTGAATAAATTTTCAATATTTAATTTATAATAATTTGGCATACAACCTCATTTTACACGGTATATTGAGATATATTGTTTACCTATTATGCATTTATAGATTTATTAAAATTTTCTAATCATCCACCATTATATACAGGGTGGTGACTTGGAATATGCAGCACAGGGGTTTCAATGTTTAAATCTTAATTTGCTGTCATTTGTTCCCCTAATTATTTTTAAGCAAAATTGTATTTAGATTTTTGCTACAGAAAAAATGCTGCATGCGAATATACTAATGTTTATAATTTTTAATTTTCGGGGACCGTAAAAATAGTCGAAACAATAATAGCATCATTGATGCCATGGAATAAAAATTTAAACAAAAGGAAAACATCTGTCTACTTAAAGAAATCTTAAATTTCGTCAAACTACATTGTTGTAATCAACTATTACATTGTTGTCATCAACACTACAATAAAGGTGTTTTCATTTTCCTCGTTTTGAAAATAAGTTTAAACGTCAAGAATCTGTGATAGATGTTTGCGCATTTGTTTAAAACGAGGAAAATTAAAACATCTTTATTGTAAGTAGGTATAGTTGATGACAACAATGTTGTTTGACGAGAACGAAATTTACGATTTCTTTAAGTAGTGATGTTTGCGCTTTTGTTTAATTTTTTGTTTCATGGCATCAATGATTTTTGCAAAAATGTTATTATTGTTTTCCACTATTTTTCTGGTACCGCAAATTAAAAAATTATAATTATTAGCATATTTGAATGCAGTATTTTTTCTGTAGCAAAAACCTGAATGCAATTTTGCTCAAAAATAATTTTATAAAATTATCTATAATTTAAATCCCGGAGCCTACGGTTTAAACAAACAAAACTTCTTGGTCACTCAGTTATACAAATGTATGTAAATGTAACTGACAGATAAATGTCACGGTCAACGAACTAATCATTAATAATAGTAACGTTTTAAAACGAAAAAAGTAAATAGAACAATAGGAAAGTAAATCAATACAGTTTCCAGCATAAGTAAATATGTTGGTATGTATTTAGCTTAATAAAAATTAACAATTCGCAAAAAAGTTTAAGCTAATCCTCATTTTTGGATTAGTGAATTCTATTCTATCCCGGTATTTAAAATTTAATCTTCATTTTATTATCAAAAATGGTAGTTACTTGGATTAGATTAGACTGTATTTTAAGAAATAAACTGCCAAAATTAGGGTATAATTCGCTAATTCAAAAATAAGAATTGGCTTAAACTTTTTTGTGACTCGGGCTGTAAATGGCGAAAGGTATTGTGTTGGCCACACCAGATTTTTCTACTGAATTCATTGTTGGATTCATTTTTGTAATCAATATTCTTGAACTATAATCAAAATATTCTTTGTTTTTATCAACACCTTCACAATTATTATTTTTAAGAACTGAAAATAAAGAAACTTTATCGCCACAACTTTTATACCCACTCTTGCAATTTGGCACAAAACACTTTCTTCCCATTTTATAATTTCACGTCGTCGTTTCAGCTGTCAGAAACCGCCAGCCATCTTGGCCTGCCTCAACCTATCTCTCTCTCTACCCTCTCTGTCTTTCTTATTACATTTTGGGGGACACTTTTCATTAGCGACTGGATATGATCTGTCCACTCCTTAGTTTTTATACTTCGTGCATATAATATACATAAATACGGTATGGTCATGATGGTCATATGATCACATGAATCGACTTACAGTATTTGACGATTTCATCCTACAAAGACTATGCTGTCATTAATGATAATTGTTGATAATTTAATAATTAGACCGTTTATTTTAATTAAACTTTAATTATATAAATCACAAAGTACATAAAATGTAACAACGTAGAAAAACAAACAGTACACTTACATCCTTACTTTATATGCTAGATGTCGCCACCAGTCAATATCAAAAATCAAATAAATAAAATTAAACTTCAAGAATAATGAAATAATAAAACTAGTTCTGAATTTAATTTTAATAATTTAGATTCAAATGAAACTACTAAAACATTTTCTAATTTCATCATACGAACCTACTAAATGTAGTTATCTCATTAAGACATGATGATAATATAATTCTCTTGCGCCGTAAAGCAGAATATATATTACATGACACCATTATCAACATAAATTGTAATATAATTTCAGGGCTGATGTACAGAAACAAATTAGACTGCCAGAAAATAGAACGATAAATCGACTAGTATTATTACACTTACGAAATTAGTGAAGCGTTTTATACGGTGTAATTATTATTGATTTTGAATTAGATGAATTCAAGGTAAAAATGTTTTAGCATAGTGGATTATGCAAAAAATAACGGAATAATATAAAAAATTTAATTTTTGTAACATGGTTTTTCTTGGAATTTATTTTGGCGCTAAAACACCCTCACGGAGTCTGTGACCAGGGCCGCTCCGTGGTGATAAGGAGTCTTTGTGTTACGTTATATTTTAGCGCCCCTTCCACTCACGATGTAAACTTTGCAAATTAAAGTTTATACTATATTTTTTGTTCTTCAAAAATGCTAGATTTAATATATTGATGAAATTTTCTTAGATTCATTCTTAGGTTATAATCAAAATCGTTTGTTGTAATCAGCAATTGTACATCAGATTTCAGAATTGTATGTGCATTTGATTCTTCGCAAAATGATAGTAGGTATTTAAATATTGGATTCATTGTGGGATTCATTGTTGTAATAAATATTCTTGAGTTATAATCAGTATATTCATTGTTGTAATCAATATTTTCATAGTTATTATTTCAATATAACAATGCTAGAATAATAACGAACCGATTGGTACGATAATTATTTTACTTTTAACTAGAGCTCTAATGCAAACAAATTAAAAAATATATTGTTCACTTCTATCACGCTAATTTGTAAGTTTTATAATAATTTTGTCTTTAAAAACATTTTATAAAAATTTGCTATTATTTACTTTCTGTCTTGAAACGGCGCCCCTCAAAGTCAGGTGCCTTTGTGCGGGGCACAACCTGCCCACGCCCACCCGCACGGAGCGGTCTTGTCTGTGACGTACGAGTAACTGATGACATATCTTACAAATTTTGTGCATAAAACTAAACCATTAACAAGAATAAGAAACAGTTTTTGTTTTTGCTATTGACTGGTTGTCAACTGTCTTTCCTTGTTTTATTACATCTGATGTTTTTACAAGTTTTCTATATCTATATTTTTAAATGTCATCAGTTCCTCCTACGTCACATCCAGTAAAATTCTAATTTTCATGTAATATTTAAAAATTTATATCTCACTCAAATTAAAAAATTTGATGTGGACACCACACGACTTCCTTGTACGCACGACCAACATGAAATATAGATCCAATTATAAAATTGTACGTATTTGACGTAATTTGACATTAACATGAATTTTTTTTTATTTATTTTTTTGTATTTTTTTCCTAATCCATAGCAAGCTTTATTACAAAAACCAAAAAGTATATAATTTTTAAATTTACATATCTCGCTTATACAAAGGGCTAATTTAATAATATTGGATGTGCTAGACGCAGAATTTAATACTCTAAAACTTTTATTTGAAGCATTTATTTCTAAAATCAAAATAAAACCATTTTATTTAAGAAAAACTGCCAATAACTTCAGGTAATAAGTCACTTCCGGTTAACCTATTTTAACCAAAATCTACTATGTTATTCCCATTGACATAAAAGTCTTATATACCAAATTTGAGAAATTTTGAATAATATTTTAAAATAGTTTTTCATTAAAATCTATTATAGGCTTCAAGTAAAGTACCACTTTTGGAAATTATGTAATGACCAAAAAAGGAGGTGCATAACTAGATCTCATAATAGTCCTAAATACAAAATTTCAACGTTCTACGGTTTAACGTTTTTGAGTTTGAAATACATACATACAGATATCACGACGAAATTAGTCAAAATGGATTCAGCGATGGTCAAAATAAATATTTCCGATGAAATCTTAAAACCGAAATTTTTCGCGATTAGAATACTTCCTTTACTATGTACAAGGATTTAATAAAAAAAGAACTTAAAATTTTGGATTTCTAATAAATTACTCGTAAACTATTATTCACGAAAGTTGACTATTCAAGGTCATTTGTGAGCCGTCTGATATAATATTACTTGCAGTGAACTTCATTGCATTTCGTATGGATAGGCGTGCAACGTGAAATATTTATGGACACATTTTAACTGAAAAAAATAAGAGTAATTTATTTGAATCTTTCTAAATAATGCCTTTCTAAAAGATTTATGTACTTCACTTATGTTTTTGCATAATTCAAAAACATAGACTTAAACCAAGGAATAATAATTTGTTTTAAAAGTCAACGCCACTGGGTTTAGCACAGAGGGTAGATAGATAATTAGGTATCTGTAATTCTACGACATACGTCATTATTATTTATAGTGTGTTAGAAAGTAATGCCACTATTTACGTATATCTGTCACACCACATAAATTAAATAGACATAGGTCAAATAATCTTTCTCTTTCTAATACAAAATGATGCTAAGCTACTCCTGTAAAGTGATGTGTATTATTTTTTCGAACAAATGACCTTGAATAGTCATCTTTCGTGAATAATAGTATATAAGAATATCCTATTAATAAATAAATTTTCAGTTTTCTAATTGAGTTATTTTTTTGTTACAGGTGAGCTATCACTGAAAAAGTCCTGGCTACTGAAACGTAGGTAATATAAAGGCATTTTCAAAGTATTTATTTCTTTCCTGAAAATATGTAATCTAAATGAGAAAAAATACTTATCGCGTTTTCCTTGACGTGAAATGATGTATTGCATTCTGCCACATGCATGAATATATTTAAATATAGTCGCTCAATGAAATTATTCAAATTTCAATTTCTCGAATTTAAAATTACATCGAATCAATAGAATCATAAATAAATATCAATGTGATATTTATTTAAATGCATTGCAATTCGGATATGCAGTAATTTATTTACATGTAGGGAATATATGTATTTAAATTGGATCTGTTCATATGAGATGTGGAACACATATTCGCAATGCATACTTATCAACCATATAGTGAAATCTAAGTATGTAATACAACACAGAAACTAAAATAAAAATTATTTTTCACCAATCTCAATATTTTTAAGTTTAATTGCATTTGATTTTTACCCTAACCTATAGATATCTTTCTCGCACAAGTTTTCGTTGTAGGCTTCGGGAGAGAGATAGCAATAGTTGTGACGTGGATGTATAGATATTTCAAATCTCAAATATTTCAAAAACTAACAATTTTTGAACAACAATTTTTGTCTCAATTCGGGCGTTTTTAAATTTTTTATTTTTACCTCTCGCTAAGAGAGGTATTGGATTCATGCTAAAAATCGCATATCCATATCTTAGTGAATAAGCACGTTTTAAGGTCCCTAGAATCCGATTAAAACATTTTTACGATGATGTCCGTATGTGTGTGTGGATGTTGGATCCGCGATTTCTTAAATGCTATAAGACTAAAGACATTTTTAACTACGGATTCCTCAATCTAACAATAATGGGAAGAGTTGATTAAGTTTTGGTACCAATTGGACAACCGGAAGTAGTAGTTACAAGAAAACAATCATCTAAATATTATTTATCGAAAATTTATGTAAATACTTATATTAAAGACCGTTAAATTATTTATTCGATAAATATAAATTCATTATTATATCTTCTATAGATTTAGAGATAAAGAAATGCTTATAAAATACTATGATGTAAAAATCTCAGATCAAACTACTACAAGGCAAGAAATTCAAATGTTTGTAATTGACACATAAATGTCACTGTCAAAAATATTTGTACATCATTATGAAGATTATGAAAATAAAAAAAGTCAAAGCCAAAAAAGAATACAAATACAAAAATATAAAGAAAAAGAAAAGGAAAGCAGAAAAAGAAAATTTCAGGATATTGAAAATAAAGAAAATGTAATCAAAAATGCCAATGTAGCCGTTAGAGGCGCTGACGCTCAAAATGTGCACATCGCGTATAGTCCGTTTGCCGAAACGAGAGAAATTGGATCCCGGGTTAGTGTTAGTTCCAATATCTCTCGTTTCGGCAAACGGACTATAGAATAGTTTGCCTTCTGTAAATGTCAACTGTTAGCTGCTTACCGCGTTATGAATCTAACTTCTGCTTCTGCCCATGATTAATGAATCAGTTGATAGTAGTTGCAAACTTCACTCTGTGTCCAATACACACAAAACCACAGCTTGGCGAGTTGTGATTTGTGATTAAGTTGTTAAGCACCTTGGAAACCAATACATTTTTTTAACAACGGGAATAGAAAATATATAACATACTATTTTTTCATTCTTGTACGGGCAGAATTTTCATCGCTTAAATACTTGTGAATTTAGTCACGATCGGACCCAACCGTTTTAGTTTCAGATTTATAGCAAATTTAACTTTTTGACATAAAATCGAAAAGGGCAGAAATTTTTATGTTTTCTTCTCAGCCACTCGACAAATTTTTGTTGTACGGACCTGCTATCGATTTAGCTAAGCCGATGGCCCACTAGTTTAGTGACCAACGTTTTTTATTGTACTTCTAGAAGGATATATACGCAGTCCAAGAGACAGTCTTAGAAATATTGAACTTTCGCGAATTTTACGATACGGCTCTGGAAGGGTTTATTGTTATTGCTCCATTTACTTATTTAAGAGGACGTACTCAGATGAATTTTAATTAATTGGATAATAAAGGACTCACATAAATTAATCTTTTTCAATAGTTTTAAAAATAAGAGGGGAGTTTTTTATTTTATCTACCTAGCTAAGAAAACAACGAGTTGCAGAACAAATAAAATTTTATTTTTCAAAGTAAGAACCGTTAACACTAACATACTTATTCCAACGTTTTTAACTCCCGCTACCTTTGGTAAGGGAGGTATAGGGATCGTGCTAAAAATCGCATATCGAGATTTTGGTAAATGACCACGTTTTAAGGTCCCTATAGAAATAAATTTTAACATTTTCACGATTATGTCTGTGTGTATGTGTGTGTGGATCCTCCACTCTAACTCAAATACTATTATTCTGTAATGGAAAGATCCCATTAGATTTTGGTGTAAATCGGATAACCGGAAATGGCACTTTACTAGAATCTCAAAATAGTTTTTCTTCGAAAAATATTATTTTCTACAGATTTGCATTAATACTTTTTCTACATATTATATGGATAAATTTATAAAATTATCTATAATTTAAATCCCGGAGCCTGCGCTTTAAATAAACAATACTCCCTGGCAGTTATTCAAATGTATGTAACTGACAGATAAATGTCACTGTCAAAGAATTAATCATTTCAAATTAATAATAGTAACGTTTTAAAAAGAAAAATGTAAATAGAACAATAGGAAAGGAAACCAATACAGTTTCCAGCATATGTAAATGTGTAGGTATGTATTTAGATAAATAAAAATTAACGATTCACAAAAAAGTTTAAGCTAATTCTCATTTTTGGATTAGTGAATTCTATTTTATCCAGGTATTTAAAATTTAATTTTCATTTTATTATCAAAAATGTAGTTACTTGGATTAGATTAGATTATATTTTAACAAATAAGCTGCCAAAATTAGAGTAAAATTCGCGAATCCAAAAATAAGTAAATAAATAAATATATCATCACGGCTTATTACCCATTGCTGGGTGTGCCAATCTGCTTTGTACACAGATATCTGTAATGATGAAATATTTGCACCGTGTGGGCGCTTACTATGCGTCACCTCACGGGCACTCATTGCTGGCGTGGCGAGTACACCACAGGGGTCAATTTTGTGCCATTTAAAATTGAAAATATTTGGCGTTAGTCGGAATTAAACCCGGTTCCCCAGATTCGCGACCTGACCCTCAGGTACGCGGCTACGAGACACCATAGGGTCTCAAAAATAAAGATTAGCTTAATCTTTTTTGTGACTCGAGCGGTACATGGCGGGAGGTATTGTGTTGGCCACACCAGATTTTTACCTCTGGCTGAGAGAGGTATTGAATTCATACTAAAAATCGCATATCCAGATTTTAGTGAATAAGCACGTTTTAAGGTCCCTAGAATCCGATTATAACATTTTTACGATGATGTCCGTATATGTGTGTGAATGTTGGATTCACGATTTCTCAAGTACTATAAGACTTAAGACATTTCAATCTAACAATATTGGGAAGAGTTGATTAAGTTTTGGTAACAATTGGACAATCGAAAGTAGAAGTTACAAGAAAAATATCATCTAAATATTATTTATCGAAAATTTATGTAAATACTTATATTAAAGAACGTTGAATTCTTTATTCGATAAATATAAATTTATTATTATATCTTCTAAAGATTTAGAGATAAAGAAATGCATATAAAATAATTTGATATAAAAAATCTCAGATCAAACTACTTACAAGGTAAGAAATTAAAATGTTTGTAATTGACACATAAATGTCACTGTCAAAAATATTTGTATGCCACTGTCAAAAATACGCAAAAGAATATACGTAAAAAAGATTATAAAAGGGATTTGCGAAAAAATGACGAATATAAAGAAAAAGAAACGGCAAGTAGAAAGAGAAAATGTATGTATTGTACATAATTTATATTAAAATATCCCATAGATTTCGCAAATATATGTGAGAATTATTTTGTAGTGAGACATGAATATATGTATTTGTATTTTAAAATATATTTCGTTTTATGCGTACAACCAGGTAAAATATCTGGCGAGAGCTTATGTGCTGGCCACATCAGATTTTTATTATTGTAATCAAGTTTTCATTGTTGTAATTAAGCAATGTTTTTGTTGCAATCAAAATTTGCGTGGAATGACATTATAAATTCAAGCAAATTTTATTAGTTAGAAGGAAACTTGGAGAATAACAGTCTGATGATATTTGGACAATAATTTTAATACATAACCGACGTTTCGGCAGCCAATCTGCCTTCCTCAGGGGAAATGTAAATCTTAATTAAATGAATTTTGAAAAATGCAAGTTACATTTGTATTAAGTCTTATAATAAAAGACTTAATACAAATGTAACTTGTATTTTTCAAAATTCATTTAATTAAGATTTACATTTCCCCTGAGGTAGGCAGATTGGCTGCCGAAACGTCAGTTATGTTTAAAATTATTGTCCAAATATCATCAGACTGTTAATCTCCAAGTTTCTTTCTAATTTATTTATCCAGTCGAGGAATTCCGTTACCAAATTTTATTAGGTTTACTTTTGTTATTTCGTTATTTTCTGCATTCATACTTAAAAATATATTCCAGATTTGCAAAAGGTGATAGCAGAACCAACTAATTACTTCCAACCAGTTTACTGGTCAAACAAAACATCAATCTAATCCAGAAATATCAACATAATGTACACTGTCACCTATTAACTTCACCAAACAGTTCTCTAGGTCTATTCCATTCAGAAAGCAAATTTATTCTCGTTAGGCACGTCATAGTCGTCATTAACATAACATTGTAACAGAAATGTTCCGATAGTACATAACTTTGATATTAATGATTGATGAATGCATACTGTTAAATATTTGTCCAGTGTCAATATACGATTATTGAACATGCAACAAACTCTTCCGGTACCGGATTTTCCATTGCCGGATTCGCCCCACGGGTTTTGTGCGAAAAAATAGCAGATCGAAATTTATTCATACAATTGTACGAGATGGAAATTTTGTCACCAGAATTAATGCAGATGTACAGAGTGTTAAACTATGCATAGAATTTAAAATTATATTGTTAGAGTTTTTGAACAATGGATACAAACTGGGAAAACTCATGTGTATTCGACTGGCTGGACTTCACTAACTGAACTGAACTCCAGAACTGGTTACACCCGTTTAGAAAGTCGAGACAGCAGCGTTGTTTTCTATATGACCATTACCGTGTAACTAAATATCTAACAAATCTTTAAAGAATTTAAACTCAATAATTTAATGTACTTATTTCATTTACATAAAAACAACATATACATATGGACAACTGCTAATCAGATTATAAATAAATAATAAAAAAATCTGATGTGGACACCACACGACTTCTTTGCACGCAAAACTAATATGAATAGGTACCAATAGACTCAATTATAAAATTGCACGTATTTGACGTAATTTGACATTAACGTCTATTTTTTAGTTTTTGTTATTTTTTGTCCTAATCCATAGCAAGCTTCATTACAAAAACCAAAAAGTATATGTGTTAAATTTACATATCTCGCTTATACAAAGGGCTAATTTAATAATACTTGATGTGCTAGACGCAGAATTTAATTCTCTAAAACTTTTATTTAAAGCATCTATTTATAAAATCAAAATGAAACCCTTTTATTCAAGAAAAACTGTTAACAACTTCTGGTAATAAATCACTTCCGGTTAGCCTGTTTTAACCAAAATCTGCAATGTTATTCCAATTGATATAAAAGTCTTATATACTAAATTTGAAACGTTTTGGATTATATTTTAATATAGTTTTTCATGTAAATCTATTATAGGCTTCAAATAAAGTACCATATCTGGAAATTATGTAATGACCAAAATGGGAGGTGCACAACTAGATGTTATAGAAGTCCTAAATACAAAATTTCAACTTTCTACGGCTTACCGTTTTTGAATTATGCGAGATACGTACGTACGTACGTACAGACGTCACGACGAAATTAGTCAGAATGGGCTCAGGGATGGTCAAAATGGATATTTCCGTTGAAATCTCAAAACCGAAATTTTTCGCGATTACAATACTTCCTTTACTTCGTACAAGGAAGTAAAAATCTAATGTGGACACTACACGGCTTCCTTGTACGCAAGACTAATATGAAGTATATAGATTCAATTATAAAATTTCACGTATTTGACGTAATTTGACATTAACGTCTATTTTTACTTCCTTGTACAAAGTAAGGGAAGTATTGTATTCGCGGAAAATCCATTCTGACTAATTTCGTCGTGACGTCTGTACGTACGTACGTATCTCGCATAACTCAAAAACGGTAAGCCGTAGAAAGTTGAAATTTTGTATTAAGGACTTCTATAACATCTAGTTGTGCACCTCTCTTTTTGGTCATTAGATAATTTCCAGAAATGGTATATTATTTGAAGCCTATAATAGATTTTAATGAAAAACTATATTAAAATATAATCCAAAACTTTTCAATATAAGACTTTTACATAACAGAATTTGGTTAAAACAGGCTAACCCGAAGTGATATATTACCTGAAGTTGTTAACAGTTTTTCTTGAATAAAATGGTTTCATTTTGATTTTAGAAATAAATGCTTCAAATAAGAGTTTTAGAGAATTAAATTCTGCGTCAAGCACATCAAGTATTATTAAATTAGCCCTTTGTATAAGCGAGATATGTAAATTTAAAACTTATATACTTTTTGGTTTTTGTTTCACAAAAGAGATTAGGTTAATCCTTATTTTTTGGATTAGCGAATTTTACTCTAATTTTGACAGTTTATTTCTTAAAATATAGTCTTATCTAATTCAAGTAACTACCTTCTTTTTAAACCCCTCAACAGGATTAAATCCCAATTACAGAGTGGGTTCACATTCTAACACATCCATGCCTTAGTGGGATTCGAACCCAGAGCCACGAGGGCACCGAAGCTATAATAAAATGAAGAATAAATTTTAAATACCGGGATAGAATAGAATTCACTAATCCAAAAATGAGGATTAGCTTAAACATTTTTGTGAATCGTTAATTTTTATTGATCTAAATACACACCTACATATTTACTTATGCTGGAAACTGTATTGAATTCCTTTTCTATTGTTCTATTTACTTTTTCCTTTTTAAAACGTTACTAATATTATTTTGAAATGATTAGTTTTTTGATAGTGACATTTATCTGTCAGTTACATACATTTGAATAACTGCGTTTTGTTTGTTTAAAGCGTAGGCTCCGGGATTTAAATTATAGATAATTTTATACCTTTATCCATAATATATGTAGAAAAAGTATTAATGCAAATCTATAGAAAATTTAATAATCTTTAATTTTTACCTCTCGCTAAGAGAGGTATTAAATTCATGCTAAAAATCCATAGAATCCGATTATAACATTTTTACGATGATGTCCGTATGTGTGTGTGGATGTTGGATCCACGATTTCTCAAATACTATAAGACTTAAGACATGTTTAACTACGGACTCCACAATCTAACAATAATGGGAAGAGTTGATTAAGTTTTGGTAACAATTGGACAAACGGAAGTAGTAGTTACAAGAAAAAAATCATCATTTATTATTTATCGAAAATTTATATAAATACTTATATTAAAGAACGTTAAATTCTTTATTCGATAAATATAAATTCATTATTATATCTTCTATAGATTTAGAGATAAAGAAATGCATATAAAATAATTTGATGTAAAAATTCTCAGATCAAATTACTTCAAGGCAAGAAATTCAAATGTTTGTAATTGACACATAAATGTCACTATCAAAAATATTTGTATGCCACTGTCAAAAATATTTGTACATCATTATGAAGATTATGAAAATAAGAAAAAGTCAACAACGCAAAAGAATATACGTAAAAAAGAATACAAAGGAATTTGCGAAAAAATGACAAATATAAAGAAAATAAAAGGAAAGTAGAAAAAGAAAATTTCAGGATATTTAATATAAAAAAATGTGTATGTATTGTACATAATGTATATTAAAATATCCCATAGATTTTGCAAATGTGAGAATTATTTTGTAGTGAGACATTATGTATTTGTATTTAAAAATATTTTTCGTTTTATGCGTACAACCAGGTAAAATATCTGGCGATAATAATATAAAATAATATAAATTTAATAATCTTTAATTTTTATAATAACATTAATCTCGAAAAAATAACATTTAAAGATATTTTTCAAAGAAATACTATTTTGAGCTTTCAGTAAAGTGCCATATCCTGTTATCCGATTTACACCAAAATCTAATGGGCTCTTTCCATACACATACACACAGACATCATCGTTAAAATGTCAAAATTGGATTCTAGGGACCTTAAAACGTGGTCATTTACCAAAATCTCGATATGCGATTTTTAGCACGATCCCTACAACTCCCTTACCAAGAGTAGCGGGAGGTAAAAACAGCCATTGAACTACTTGATATATTCCCACATCGTATTTTAATAAATTCTGAATATCTAGCAATATTTTTCCCAACATTGGAAATGCATAAAAGTAGCAAAGGTAATCACAACCTAATTTGGAATTCTGGTTCAATCCTTTGGAATCCTCAGCCAACTATAATCAATTCTCAAACATCGGATTTATAAATAACCGCAGGGATCCATTCCTGCAGCATACAGCAGGACGATGCAGGAATAAGATAACGAAAATTGAATTTCTTATAATCAATCTTATCGAGATCACCGGAGAGTTTTATAACTTCGTTTTGATTCACACAGACTCTAAATCATCCCAATGCAGTGGCGATGTTAATTTATTGGTTTTCGCCCAAAGTCGAAAATAATTGCAAGAAGAATGTTCGCTTCATATATGTATTAGACATATACCAATCATGCAAATTTACGCGCTGTTACAGGGCGTGTGGTTTGTCGAATCAGGGTACTGCAGGCAGTTCGCGATAACTAGCGCTCTGACGAACCCAGGGCCATAGGCGCCCACAGGGGGGAGGGGGGGTCGAAAGGGTCAACTGACCCCCCTTTCATTTATTGACTGTATCCATTTTTAAAAATAAAATTATAATTTTATTTTTTCATTTCAATGTATCATTGTATTTTTTAATAATTATTGGTAATATTTTCTTATATTTTAATCAAAAATTTATTGCATACTATCTATTACTAAGTACGAAATAGCTGAAGTGTCAGAATGAGTAAATTATGTTATGTACTGTTATTATATTACATTATCTTCGGTGGTGTATTTTCTATAATATGCCGTAGTTTATTCTAATGATTTTATGATAACGTTCTTCTCAAACCTTTCACAATTATCGATTTTACTGTTATATAGAAATAAAGAAATAGAAAAGTAAATAATGAATAGACATTGCATATTTATTTATATTAAAAGTACCTACGTATGATTAGGGTTGCCGTATTTTGTGAGGAGCGCGATTTAATTAACATTTAATTATTATACATTTTATTTTAAGCAGTTCAGTAGAATAATTATATTGTTACTCAGTAATATAATATTTTAATTTAATGCAACATTGTATTTTCATATTGTCTTTTTCTGTAGTTATTGCTTATGCTCGCATCTCGCATCATAAAGCCTAGTGTAAGGGGCAATTCTACGCTTTTAGAGCATACATACGCATTTTCGTCATAAAATATTGATTTTAAGTTTTTAAGAATTTGTTATATTTGCTTCATTGTAAAGAACTGTATATTATCTTACTTTGTATTAAAACACCTTGAAAATTATTAAAAATTCGCCTGCGGCGCATTTTTTCTTACAACAAAAAATTCGACCCACCTTTTAAAAAAGTCTGCGGGCGCCCATGCCCGAGGCTGTCAAAACGACGCGTGGTTCGGTCAGATTTATGACGTGATTGGTTCGCCGAACCAATGTGGATACTTTGGTAGTTTTGTCTTGTGACTTCATAGTCAATCAGGGTTGCTAGGCAATAAATGATTGCGTCTACTTCCTTGTGTATTATATAATTAATTGGCCTATTTAGAGAAATACAATTATAAAGGTTGCTATGCATATAAAAATTGTTATCATAAAGACATTTGTAACAATCTTTATGAATTTGTCAATTCAGAACCTACGTCGGTATTACTAACAATCTTTACAAAATAATACTTGTGAATGAACCAGATTATTTGACAATAGCTAACTTCATTATACATATATGAACCTAATCTAACCTTAACCTTATCTGTCAATGCTTTAATTTTTTAAAAAAATAATCAATTGTCAATTATATTTAGTACGCAAACGTTTTCCCAGAACATCTAAAGAACAATATGATATTTATGTCATACTTGGAAACTTCTACATTATTTAGAACGGGTTTATTAATTCCTACAAATGATCTCAACGTGATTGAAAATTTATGGGAAGATTTAATTTTTTTATTTTGACTGAATATGTAACAGAAACATCACATCACAGATTTTTCTAGAATACTACAGAATGTCAAAAGTAACTTTCTTCCACCACAGTCTTTATCAATCTTATGCTCATTATGCAAGTAGAAGCAGACTCTATACGTATAATAAACTGCATCCTGCTAAAATATAAAAACACCAATATTTGGCAGAAAGGTTAATATTAATAATATTTGATATAACCTGTCACATGTCAAATAACAACGTGATAGCAACCATAAATACATAGTTTTAGCAGTCGTTATGATAAAGACTGTCAAAACGCTTAACAATTGTTGACAGTAACTAGGTTTCAGTACTGAGAATACCAAATTCGATTTTAACAATCTTTATAATACATAACAACCATAAAGACCATAACGATTTCACAAATATTGAGTTCTGAATAGGTCCCTAGATTCTTGATGCCAAATGCATTGTCAAAAAAATTGTCTGTTTGTCTCTGTATAGGTATGTGTGCATATGTGTATGTGTGTGTGTGTGTGTGTGTGTGACGATTTTTTCTCCGACGATAACTCCAACACTACAATTCTAAAAATTATAATTCTTTCATATTCCTCTCCGTTACATCCATATGAAGAGCTTGATTAGATTTTGGTTATAATTGGTCGACCGGAAGTACCCTCATTTGAAGATTTTAACAGTTTCTCTTAAAAAAACGCTGTTAAATATAATTTTTTCACATTTAATGTTATTATAAATAGTAAAGAATATTTTATTCTCTATACGATTTGATTACATTTTATACTTCATATTCAATGGATATTGGGTCCTATTCTGTAACTCGGTGGTTAATTTTTAACCACTGATTAATATATTTATCCAATAGTTATTGATTTGACAAATAAATATCCATTTTTTTGTTATGCTTGTTATACTTGATTGGTTAAAAAATTTAACCAGTCGTTAAATATTAACCACTGAGATACAGAATAGGCCCCTTGATTAGTTAAAAATATTAACCACTGAGATGCAGAATATGCCACATTGAGTTATAAAAATATAAAGAAATTAAATTTCATAAAGCAGCCAGCTATGCAATAACAGTGGAAAAGGCTAATATAATTTAAAAAATTCTGATAGGCAGATGTCAATGTCAAGTGCGATTGACATAGTGGCTCATATACCACGATCACGGTTTTAACTAAAACGCTGTTTTAAGAAATGTCAAATTTCATTATTGAATAATAATAAATAATATAAAATTTATTAAAATATGATTTTAAAGCAGAACATGGTTTGTATTCAAACAATAATTTTTTTAAAAAACCTTCCTTAAACATAAGGGAGACATTAACACCCGGTTCCATAATATCACATGAAAGTCTCCTTTTTTTAAAGCTTACTTTTTTGAAAAGTCGACTTTATTTGTTTCGGTTCCATAATAGTTTGTAAAGGATCTGCTAGATAAAGTGTCCTTTAATCAATTATTCGTTGGTTGTCAAAATTGAAACAGCGCCTTTTGTCTCAAAAATTCAAAGTGACAAATTTTAAAGTTGACATTTACAATGGAAATTCACGCAAAAAAGCGAAAATGCGGACCTCTAAGTGCCGAAGATCAATTACGATTGATACAACTGATGGAAAAGGAAAAAGGTATAATTGAAATAAAACTACAAATAAAGTGACAAATGAAGAAAAAGTAAGTGCATCAATTTTATGTTAACGCATCAAATTTTATGCATCACGGTTGGTAGGATGCAGCTTGGAGGCGAGTTGCCACATCATTTAATGCTGGAGCTATTCAGCACAGAAATGTTGATCATATTTCACTTTTAGTTCAAATCTGTCGACGAAATTTTTGAAAACGTAGCCTAGCTACGTGTCAAAAAAGTCGACTTTTCCACGCATAAAGGACAAAATTCGGGACTTTACAATAAAGGACACTTTTGTAAAGTGCTCTTTCAAAAACGATTATGGAACAGGTTTTGTCACAAAAAGGCTTCTTTTCGCTTTAAAGGAGACTTCAATATGATTATGGAACCGGGCATTAATATTGAAATTTGAATTTGACTTTTCTTAAAACTGTGATCGTGGCACGGGTTAGTATGTTTGTGTTATAATTTTACTGCAAATATAGAACCAATTCTAAGAAAGTTTCTGTATGGAATTTGTACAAAAAATATATAGAACTGAGGGAAGGTAATGTACTGTAAATATAGAACCTTTCGCAAGAAACTGTCTGTATGGAATTTGTATAAAATACATAGAACTGACGAGATAATGTACTAGCCACATCAGATTATTTTTAAAAATAAATATCACCCAATAATTTCTACAAGTTTTTTTCATTTTATAAACCTCGAAATGCAAGCCATGGCTAACCGTGTATGTTAAACTATGTAAGGTTCGTGGTTCGTCGAGACAAATTCGCCGAACCACGCGCTTTAACATTGTATAATGCTCAACCGTTACTTTCTCTCGCTCGTTAGGTACCGTACACGCCCTTAAAGTTCTGAGTAACGGTCTTGCAATGTAAACTACTATTACTCTAACATACATTTTTATTATAACAAAATAACGGTAGTATCTTTGACAGAGAGGATGAAACACGGGGTGAAACTAAAATCTTAATTCGAAGATGTCTTTGATCAGACATATTTAAAAATTAAACTTGATGACCGTATTCTATTAGATTACATAATTAATTAGGTCTTGTAGGGAGGATGATATTTTAAACTAGTTATTTCTTCACTAAAAAATTACCCCGTCGAAAAGTTTGCAAGGGGGATCGTAATTAAATTTCAGAATATTTACAAGTGTTTCCCGCAAAATAAATATCAGAAATGGTATAAAATATGCAAAAAGTATGATAATCAAGTTAAACGTGGTTGCGCGCTTATCTTATTAGTGACAAAATAGTTTGCCGAGTATTAATTCGGTTAAAAATAATTAAATAACCATCATAATAATCAAATCAGCGCTGGAAGAAAACATAGAAAAATACAGCTCTACTTCTTCGCAATCAGAAGCTTAAGAAATATGGAGGCTACGTCGTTTATAGGTCGATATAGTACATGCCAGCAAAACTCTATGGGTATGGACATAAAACTGTAAAAACAATGTACGAGTATTTTCTTAAAAATAATCCATTAACGATTGACAGAAAAACAATGCTAGTCAACTGCTCGCTAATCACCCTTAATCATACGAAAGGTCATTGTGAATGCGTATTTGGTAATTTTTAGAAAATATAGACCAATCCATAACAAATGAATTTAGAGGAGGGCAGCTGACAGAAATAAATTGCATACATATTTTACTCAATGATAGACACATGGAAAAAATTATGGTTTAATTTTATGAATAACTTGTATCAAAATTTCTCGATTTCTATCATATTAATAAGATATATACTTAAATAATTTTTAAAAATATAAAAAAGTAAGGTTAAAATTACACCTGCCCTCCACAGTTCAAAATATTTACTCTTTAAAAGAATCTATATAAGTCCACGTCCCATTTTAATCAGAATCAAAGAGTAAAAACAGAAGAGTACTTTATTTATATACTGTAAAATAGTAAATTGTACTGTTTTTCTCTAGTAAAAAATTTACTCTTCTTTATGATTGTGTTTTACAATTCTTGTAAGTATAAAGTACTCATTTGAAAATATACATCTTATTGCTTATCAAAAGTAAAATTTACTTTTTAAATAGCAATTATTATGAAATATTTTTTACTTACATTTGAGTGAAAGATACCCTTAAAGAAGTAATAATTACTTTATAAAATAATAGTCTTTACCTATTAATTAGTATTCTTTATACTAAGAAAACGGTAAAAAATTACTAAAATAAAAGAATCATTTAGGGATAGGTAGGTACAAAAAAATTATATAGGTAAATAAAAGTTTATTATTCATACCATATACCATATTCACTAACAAGAAAATAAATTATAAATGGATTTTAGTAATTACACCAATATTATTTTCACTGAATAAACAACCTCTTTTTCTCATTTATGTGTAACGTTTTTATATTTAAATAAGAACCACGCATATTAATACCAGACTGAACAAAGATGTCCTAAGTCAATATTTCTCTCGATTGTATAATAGGTACATAATGTTTTATATCGTTATAAATGCAAGGTTATAACATTTTTAACAATTCTTTTTAAATAATTTTAATCTTAATTCATCAATAACGCAAGAAATACGGCCGAGGAGCACGCTGGTAAACAGAGAACTACGTGCTTTAACTAATATGAAAAATTGCTCTTTTAAAGAGTTAAATCTTAAGTCCTGTTAAAATTTCCTTTCATAAAAGTCAAATAATTATTATTTTCATTATAGTAAAATAATCAAATTATTAGTATAAGGAATAAAATATGCTCTTTTTTAGAATAAATTGTAATTTTACTTGAGTAGAGTTTACTCTTACGTCCTGTTATAATTTCCTTTTATAAAAGTCAAATTATTATTACTTTTATTTAAGTAAAATAGTACATCAAATTATTATTACAGGGAGTAAAAATTGAAACTAAACGAGTATATCATGGTTTTATTATAAATAAATGTAAAAAATACTATTGCTCTTTCTTTACTCTTTTATAAAAATTAATATGTACTAAAGAGAAAAATAAAAATTTAAAATATTAAATATCTCATTACTCCTACTTAAATTTTTACTTTTACTCTCTAATTTTGAACTGTGCCACTTATGACGTAATGTTGGATTGCCTAATAGGGTGTTCAAATTTGAGGTTGCTTTTTGAATTACTTGCTATTGTTTTTGTCGTAGGTATCTGTCGCGTGACAGTTGATATTTGTGAAGTAAAAGCATTACGGTTTTAAGTTATGGAACGCTATACGGTGTAACAACGAGTGTTTATAAAAAAGCTTGTCTATAATTTTTTTTTTATAAACACGCTTTCTTGCACGCGACAGATATCTACGACAAAAAAGGCGAATAGTTCAAAAAGCAACCTCAAATTTATAATGTAACGTGTGAGCACCGCTGCTGTGCTGAGCAAACGTCTAAGTATAACGATGACGTAATCGCGCAAGCAGCCGGGCGACATAAACAAACGAGTTGCGGCGGTCCGTGCGGGTGGGCAGGTTGTGCCCTGCACAAAGGCACCTGACTTTGAGGGGCGCCGTTTCAAGACAGTAAAGTAAATAATAAATTTTTATAAAATACTCTTATTCGCAAAGACAAAATTACTATAAAACTTACAAATTAACGTGATAGAAATGAACAATATATTTTTTAATATGTTTGCATTAGAGCTCTAGTTTTAAGTAAAATAATTATCGTACCAATCGGTTCGTTACATTGTTATATTGAAATAATAACTGTGAAAATGTTGATTACAACAAAGAATATAATGATTATAACTCAAAAATATTGATTACAAGAATGAATCCCTAAATGAATCCAATATTAAATACCTATTATCATTTTGCGAAGAATCAAATGCTTTATGATTTACATACAATTCTGAAATCTGTTGTAAAATTGTTGATTACAATCTATTGATTACAAGAATAAATCTAAGAAAATTTCATCAATATATTAAATCTAGCATTTTGAAGAACAAATGTATAGTTTAAACTTTAATTTACAAATTTTAGGAGGGGAAGGTGCACTAAAATATTACATAGCATAAAGGCGCCTTATACCCACGGAGCGGCCCTGGCGGTTTAATTACTTCCGGTTGCCTGAATCTTTTGTGTTCGTTGTTGTTATGGGGTCGAATATTCTAGAGCTCTCTAGAAGGTAATGGCAGCTATATAAAAGGGACGCAGCTATGCCCGAGAGTTAGTAGAGTTAGTTACTTAGATACATAGATAGTTAGTTGAGTTGAGTTAACGAGCAGTTACATAGATAGTGAGTTTAGGATCATAGCAGTAACGTGGTAAGCGTTACAGTATAGTTTCCAGTCGAGTACTCGAGAAGTTAGTGATATACTGGGATAGCTGTGGATGTGAATTCTCGGTAGTGTTGATGTGTATTGGGAAGCTAAAGTATACGAGGACTGTAACAGCAGGGTCACGCCGTGCGGGTGGGCAGGTTGTGCCTCGCACAAAGGCGCCTGACTTTGAGGGGCGCCGTTTCATGACAGTAAAGTAAATAATAGTAAATTTTTATAAAATGCTCTTATTCGTAAAGAAAAAATTGACTATAAAACTTACAAATTAACATGTAGAAGTGAAGAATGTATATATATAATATATTTATATATATATATATATATATATATATATATATATATATATATATATATATATATATATATATATATAATTATAAGTAAAATAATTATCGTATCAATCGGTTCGTTATTATTCTAGCCTTGTTATATTGAAATAATAACTATGAAAATATTGATTCCAACAATGAATATATTGATTATAACTCAAGAATATTGATAACAAGATAATGAATCCAATATTTAAATACCTATTATCATTTTGCAAAGAATCAAATGCATTTACAATTCTGAAATCTGTTGTAAAATTGTTGATTACAACAGACAATTTAGATTATAACCTACTGATTACAAGAATGAATCTAGGAAAATTTCATCAATATATTAAATCTAGCATTTTTGAAACACAAAAAGTATAGTTTAAACTTTAATTTGAAAATTTTACATCATGAGGGGACGGGGCGCTAAAATAGGCTCGTAATATATATATATATATATATATATATATATATATATATATATATATATATATATATATATATATATACACCTACGGAGTGCCCCTGAGTAACAGTAACAGCGAGTTAGAGTGAATACTCGGCATTAGTGTTGAAGAATTGCGGCATACAAACAGTTGGTGATATTGGATGGGACAGTTGAATGTAATATAAGTAATAGTAAAATAAATAGTGATATAAATAAATAATGGCATAAATATATTGATATAAATATCGCATAAACAGTCTACAAGAGTCTGCAACAGACTGGCAGTCTAAGATTGTAACGCGTAGTGAAATAAATGAGCAGTTAGTTAAATAAAAGTACGAGAATACAGTAAAATAAATACCTTGAAAATAAATAGTCCTGTTAATTGTTTAAATAAATAAATAATCTTACACGGAGAAAAATGTATACTTACGCTAAAGATAATTATGTATATAATAACAATAAAATATCGTACGTATAGTGACAGCGCTTTTATTACTTGCGATTACAATACAAATATTGCTAAAAATTGACAATTTATTATATATGCGACAGCTATATACATTGCTGTCAAATCAATTAAAAATGTTTGTTGTAATAGCAAATTCAACTTGTATACGTTAGCAGCAATATATTTTCACTTTAACAATACAACTTGGATGTTGTTGGTAGTTCATATATTTAGGGTAGCAATTATTATTCTTATTTTATGTGTTAAAAATTGTTACCTTTAGCATTTTGAGAATGTTATTATAGGTATTATGATGTTTACTCTAACAATATATGTTATTTGTAGTTAATAATTCATATATTTATGGCACCAATCTTTTAATTTGTACTTTTGACCTTGGAGGGTAATAAAATACCAGAGTTTAAATAAATATTTATATTTAAAAACATAAATAACATTATGTTTAACATTAAGCAAATTTAACAAAAAATATATATCTCACCAGCATTTTTTTAAAATCAATTAACACTGTAGTTTCCTGGCATGGACTGGGAAATTTTAAGTGTAACAAAGATGGCCTACCGTGTGGTTACGTACGTACAATTTGCACTGTTACTAACAGTATGTTAGTGTGAAGTAGGTACATATGTATATATTACTCGTACTTTCTGTCTTCTATTGGAAAGATCACATTGTCCGTTTATTTAATTTTTTTCATAATATTTTTTAAGCCCTGGAAAGAAAGAAAAGTATAAAAATAATGCGGCCAATTAAAGTATATATACTCCTTGAAATAACATATATATCATTTTATAAAACTTACATCCAAATACGCCGATGGACACTTCCAATCCCCATTCTTTTAAAGTATCTTTTACGTAGACATCAGCCATGGGCTATGGCGATAGAAAATATATACAAAATATCACACGTCGTATTATTGTATTAGATTTAATACCAAAAGAATTGCAAACAAAGGTAGTGTTAACTGTTAACACAACGAAAACACAAGAAAGAACGTCTTCGTCTTGTATCACAAGTCGTGTTCGTTGCACACGTTTATAGTAAAATGGACGTTACTAGAAGGGAAGGGACCCGCAGATATACAGATTGATGTGCTGTAGCAATACCAGATAATGATAACAGATATAAATATGCTTGTAATACATATCTGTATACACCCCGAATTTAAAACAATAATAGATACTTGATTTTATAATATTATATTGTTATAACATTTTTAGCAATATGTATTCCAAAAATAACAATACAAAATATTTAAAGTAACATTGCGGATACGTACGAAATTAACAATATTTATATTGTAAATTTACGTATCAAAAATAATATCAGATTGTTATTGTAATTTTCTATATTGTTAGTACAAATATAATTTACTTAGCAATAAATTTTTAACAATCCATTTTTCTCCGTGTAGTGTTTAATTAATTAATTAATTATATTCTTAGTCTTAAATTAGTATAGTAATAGTAATTTGTATTATCGTTTAATAAACATCTATTTTAATTAATAATAATTCTTTGATTTATATACTTCACCCATATAAATAAAAACGTTACAATAATAATAGTATTTTAATGATTTTACTGCGTTCCTTCCAGTTTTGATGTCTTGAGCCATACCTGACTTCTAGCTAGCTTCGTCTCCATAAATAAAACATAGACGTTTTCTTTCTTGGCTCCAATTCAATTCAATTATTCTTGAGCGAAGTCGTGGCAACACCGCCTAGTTAGTATTCATAACAGCGGCGCGAATTGGCAACGCTGCAAACCAAATTAAAAGAAAGAAGTTGGTGTTGGCAATGTTGCCTCGTGACGCACCCTATAGTATTTATCGCGTTAATTAGATTATAGCGACAGCAGAAGTGTTTTCGTCTGGAATCCCGCTGGATATATATCGGGATATTGTATGGAATATCCCCACTAATATTAGACAAGGATATATGCAACGCGATGCACAGCAATGCGAAGGACAAGAACAATTAGTTTACTTATTCTATTATTCACGAAAGATGACTATTCAAGGTTATTTGTGAGCCGTCTGATATAATATTACTTGCAGATAACTTCGTTGCATTTCGTTTGCATAAGCGTGCAACATGAAATATTTATTGACACATTTTAACTGAAAAAATAAAAGTAATTTATTTGAAAATTATGTTTGTTTCTAAATAATGCCTTTCTGAAAGATTTATGGTCTTCACTTATGTTTTTGCAAATAGACTTCACTTATAAACCAAGGAATAATAATTTGATTTAAACGTCAACGCCACTGGGTAAATATTAGCACAGAGGGCAGTGTATACTATTATTCACGAAAGATGACTATTCAAGGATATTTGTTCGAAGAAAGAATCAACATCACTTTATAGCAGTAGCTTAGCAACATTTTGTATTAGAAAGAGAAAGATTATTTGACCTATGTCTATTTAATTTATGGGGTGTAACAGATATACGTAAATAGTGGCATTATTTTTTAACACGCTATAAATTCTAATGACATATGTCGTAGAATTACAGATACCTAATTATCTACTACACTGCCCTCTGTGCTAATATTTACCCAGTGGCGTTGACGTTTAAATCAAATTATTATTCCTTGGTTTATAAGTTAAGTCTATGTTTTTCTATTTTGCAAAAACATAAGTGAAGAACATAAATCTTTCAGAAAGGCATTATTTAGAAAGAAACATAATTTTCAAATAAATTACTCTTATTTTTTCAGTTAAAATGTGTCCATAAATATTTCATGTTGCACGCCTATGCATACTAAATGCGATGAAGTTATCTGCAAGTAATATTATATCAGACGGCTCACAAAAGACCATGAATAGTCTTCTTTCGTGAATAATAGTTTAGTAGATAATTAGGTATCTGTAATTGTACGACATACGTCATTATTATTTATAGTGTGTTAGAAAGTAATGCCACTATTTACGTATATCTGTCACACCACATAAATTAAATAGACTTAGGTCAAATAATCTTTCTCTTTCTAATAAAAATGTTGCTAAGCTACTGCTATAAAGTGATGTGTATTCTTTTTTCGAACAAATGACCTTGAATAGTCATCTTTCGTGAATAATAGTGTATACATATTTTACTGTTAATAAAAAACTGATGTGGACACCACACGACTTCCTTGTACGCAAGACCAATATGAAGTATAGACCCAATTATAAAATTGTACGTATTTGACGGAATTTGACATTAACATCTATTTTTTTTATTTATTTTTTTGTTATTTTTTGTCCTAATCCATAGCAAGCTTCATTACAAAAACCAAAAAGTATATAAGATTTACATTTACATATCTCGCTTATACAAAGGGCTAATTTAATAATACTTGATGTGCTAGACGCAGAATTTAATTCTCTAAAACTCTTATTTGTAGCATTTATTTCTAAAATCATAATGAAACCATTTTATTCAAGAAAAACTGTTAACAACTTCAGGTAATATATCACTTCCGGTTAGCCTGTTTTAACCAAAATCTACTATGTTATTCAAATTGACATAAAAGTCTTATATACCAAATTTGAAAAGTTTTGGATTACATTTTAAAATAGTTTTTACTTCCTTGTACGAAGTAAAGGAAGTATTGTAATCGCGAAAAATTTCGGTTTTGAGATTTCAACGGAAATATCCATTTTGACCATCCCTGAATCCATTCTGACTAATTTCGTCGTGACGTCTGTACGTATCTCGCATAACTCAAAAACGGTAAGCCGTAGAAAGTTGAAATTTTGTATTTAGGACTTCTATAACATTTAGTTGTGTACCTCCCTTTTTGGTCATTACATAATTTCCAGAAATAGTACTTTATTTGAAGCCTATAATAGATTTTAATGAAAAACCATATTAAAATATAATCCAAAACGTTTCAAATTTGGTATATAAGACTTTTATATCAATTGGAATAACATAGCAGATTTTGGTTAAAACAGGCTAACCGGTTTTCAGATTTCAACGGAAATATCCATTTTGACCATCTCTGAATCCATTTTGACTAATTTCGTCGCGAAGTCTGTAGGTACGTATGTATGTACGTACGTACGTACGTACGTATCTCGCATAACTCAAAAACATTAAGCCGTAGACAGTTGAAATTCTGTAGGACTATTATGACACCTCCCTTTTTGGTCATTACATAATTTCCAAAGTAGATTTTGGTTAATATATGCTAACCGGAAGTGATATATTACCTGAAGTTGTTAACAGTTTTTCTTGAATAAAATGGTTTCATTTTGATTTTAGAAATAAATGCTTCAAATAAGAGTTTTAGAGAATTAAATTCTGCGTCTAGCACATCAAGTATTATTAAATTAGCCCTTTGTATAAGCGAGATATGTAAATTTAAAACTTATATTCTTTTTGGTTTTTGTAATGAAACTTGCTATGGATTAGGACAAAAAATAACAAAAAAATAAAAAATAGATGTTAATGTCAATTTACGTCAAACACGTGCAATTTTATAATTGGGTCTATACTTCATCTTCATATTGGTCTTGCGTACAAGGAAGTCGTGTGGTGTCCACATCAGATTTTTTATTAAAATCTATTATAGGCTTCATATACAGTACCATTTCTCGAAATTATGTAATGACCAAAAAGGGAGGTGCACAATTAGATGTTATTCGCAATCGAAATTAACGATAGAGGCGCTGATTTTCGAAACAAGATGGCCGCCATACGATGGGTTTGACATATGACAGTTCACATTATTCACTGTGTTTCGTTGACTGTGTATGCAAACCGAGTTTAAAAACTTATTTATATGAAGGCGACAAGTTAAAATATTTAAATATTAATTACTACACTACTAACTCAGCTGTCACGTGTTCAATATGGCGCCTGTACGATTGCTTTTCGTAGTACTGATTTGCGCCACTCGAGGGAAAATTTTATCTACGATTGCAAATAGCAGTTCTAAATAAAAATTTCATCTTTCTACGGCTTTCCGTTTTTGAGTTATTTGAGATACGTACGTACGTACGTACAGACGTCACGACGAAATTAGTCAAAATGGATCCAGGGATGGTCAAAATAGATATTTCTGTTGAAATCTCAAAACCGAAATTTTTCGCGATTACAATACTTCCTTTACTCCGTACAAGGAAGTAAAAATGAAAAAAATGCATTATATTAATTTGCTGCATCTGCGAAATATAATCCACGTTTTCCTTCCTTTTATTTCTTTTAAAATCGTTGAAAATAACTTGTCAACAATGGCTCCGTTGCAATGTGAAATTTTTAGGTTATTCCAATAAGACAAAAAGCAGTAACAAAACCGCGCACGCTTGCAGAATGCATGGTGTCGGTAACACAGGTGACTTCCTTACCGGCACTTGAGTGCCAAGTCACGTACGCTCCGTTCGTTTCCTATTCATCAGCGCTGCCCCACATGGGCTGCCCCTGTACGCATGCACAATCTATAAAATCAATTTCATCCGATATACGGGCTTATTGCTTGTAAGGACGCGCACGCCACTGGAAGAAGACTTACTGGAAAAATCCGGGGAATACTGGATTTACGAACAGGGATAAAATACTATTAAATGATAATTTGATGGATTCATATGTTGGGTAAAATAAGGCCCTTACGTGAGGTCGGCCTAACGCGAGTATTCTCAACGTTTCTCGGGCGTCTTTCCGAACGAGGAATTGCTCAGATAAATTGGGATAGGCCCTACGTAAATTTGAACCCAATTCACTAACTAAAAAGTTTGTTAAGAACCCATCTTCAAAGAAGGAACTTATTTTTTATGTTTAAATATATAAAATACTGATTCACTTTGAATTAAAACGATTTTATCTTGAACTTCCATTATCTTTTTTGTAAAGATCTGATATGGACACCACACGACTTCCTTGTACGCAAGACTAACATGAAGTATATACCCAATTATACAATTGCAAGTATTTGACGTAATTTGACATTAACATTAATTAATTAATGCTAAAAATCGCATATCCAGATTTTAGTGAATAAGCATGTTTTAAGGTCCCTAAAATCCGATTATAACATTTTTACGATGATGTGTGTGTGTGTGTGTGTGCGCGCGCGTGTGCGTGTGCGTGTGCGTGTGCGTGTGCGTGTGCGTGTGCGTGCACGTGCGTGCGTGCTTGTTTGTTTGTTTGTTTGTGTGTGTGTGTGTGTGTGTGTGTGTGTGTGTGTGTTTGTTTGTGTGTGGGTATGTGTGTGTGTGTGTGTGTGTGTGTGTGTGTGTCTGTGTGTGTCTGTGTGTGGATGTTGGATCCACGATTTCTCAAATACTATAAGACTAAAGACATTTTTAACTACGGATTCCTCAATCTAACAATAATGGGAAGAGTTGATTAAGTTTTGGTTACAATTGGACAACCGGAAGTAGTTGCTACAACAAAAAAATCATCTAAATATTATTTATCGAAAATTTATGTAAATACTTATATTAAGGAACGTTAAATTCTTTATTCGATAAATATAAATTCATTATTATATCTTCTATAGATTTAGAGATAAAAAAAATGCATATAAAATAATTTGCTGTAATAAATCTCAGTTCAAACTATTTCAAGGCAAGAAATTCAAATGTTTGTAATTGACACAAGTGTCACTGTCAAAAATATATTTTGTTTTATGCGTACAACCAGGTAAAATATCTGGCGAGAGGTTATCTGTTGGCCAGAAATTTTTTTTTGTACTTTTTTGTCCTAATCCATAGCAAGCTTTATTACAAAAACCAAAAAGTATATAATTTTTAAATTTACATATCTCGCTTATACAAGGGCTAATTTAATAATACTTGATGTGCTAGACGCAGAATTTTATTCTCTAAAACTATATTATTTGAAGCATTTATTTCCAAAATCAAAATAAAACCATTTTATTCCAGAAAAACTGTTAATAACTTCAGGTAATATATCACTTCTGGTTAGCCCATTTATCAAAATCTACTTTGGAAATTATGTAATGACCAAAAAAGGAGGTGCGCAACTAGATGTCATAATAGTCCTAAATGCAAAATTTCAACTTTCTACAGCTTAATGTTTTTGAGTTATGCGAGATACGTACGTACGTACATACATACGTACGTATAGACGTCACGACGAAATTAGTCAAAATGGATTCAGGGATGGTCAAAATGGATATTTCAGATGAAGTCTGAAAACCGAAATTTTTCGCGATTACAAAACTTCCTTTACTATGGAAGGAAGTAATACTTATTTATTATTATGCGTGTTTTCTTTAGTGATTAATATACATTCCACACGAGTATAATACGTTTTATCCAACATTTTTAGAATGTTTTATTTTCGAAAATCGATGGGGTGGTTTTCAAAATATCTTGTTTTGAAATTTCTCATTGGTCGCCATTTTGTTATTTTATGAAATAGAAAATAATTGTAAATAAAAGTGTTTTAGAGAACCGAAAGCAAATGCTGAAAGTTTTTGTATTTTTTAAATATTCCTTAAAATAAGGGAGTTATGACGATTTTTCGAAAAACAAGAGAACGCCAATAACTATGAACTGGGGCTCCAAATCAAAAATTTGAGCTAAGAAAAGTTGTTTGTTTTAATGAGTTCTATCTACCATTTTCGGGTGTAACGACTTAGTATTAACACCCTGTATATACATGATATATTTTATATAGTAGGTATTATTTTTCTCAGTTTACAGTATGTACGTACATAATATGGCAATATTAATATGCAAGTGTTATGTAATAATAATACTCTAATTTTGATAACCATTTCAGATTTGTAATGCAAATCTCGTTAAGAGGCATCTAAAATACCTTTCTAACAATCCATTGCATCGTTCTATGAATTCACGAGCACATATGTGTAGAATATTATAACGATACTCAAGTGTATGGAGATTCTAGATTTATTATTGTCGTCATTATAAGATCATAAAACGTACCCGGAATTATATAAAAATATAATTTGATTTATATCATTTAAGTACTGATACACCAAACACAAGTAACAGTGACAGACACAGTTTCGTATGCGAATGATACTTTCAAGTTATTCATACCCATGCGATGTAATTGCGCACGGAATATTCGCCTACGACCATACGATTTCGTTTCAAGAATACCAATATGCAGTTCGCATGCGCATCTCTCCCACTTACGTATGCGAAAAATTTCAAGAATCGGGCCCCAGGCGTATGGGTGAGAAAATTCCCCAGCTGTTCTTTTTGATATGTTGGTGTCAGCGTTGAGTTATATCCATCCTTATCGCGCGCCCTTCTTGTCAGTGCAAATAAGAGAAAGATAAAAGTATGCCAATTTGTTCATTCGTTCAAGATACGGATGATCTAAATCAATCAATCTCAATATTTTGTAATTTTGGGAATGCAAGGCAGTTTGATAATTTATACAGTGATAACTAAACATTTTGAGAGAAATCTCCCCCTCCACCCTGTCAAAATGTCTGTGTCAGTGTCACATACCTTCCATTTAATTGTGAATTCAAACAATTTGAATATCTCTACCATTCTCGATCACGTCCCGGTTCTGTTCGTTGCGTAACGCGTTTTATCTTGGCTTCGTGAGAATTGTGGAGTTGCTTTAAATATATCATATCTTTATCCTGTCTTCTAAACGATTCTACATACAAGATATTTCAACGGAGACAACCCGGAGGATTAGCAAGTAGATAGATAGACTTTCGATAGAATTTTGAAAGGGAAATTTTCACTAGATTTTGAACAGGTTTATCAGAAACGAATAAGGAATGGCACGTTACGGTTCTAATAAAAATATGTGGGTGTAGATTAATAGTATATGTTCAGTAATGCAACCGGTTCGATCAGATTTACGGTTTTGTGTTCCGTAAGTCCTGAAATTATTTACCGGTTTCTATTTGGAACGCGGTTCCTGAAAAAAGTTGGTAAAAAGTCGCACCACGGCAACCACGAAATAATCCTGGTTCATAACAAAATCAAACGATATCCGTCAGTGGCAAATTTCTAAACCGCATTTTTAGTAGTATTACTAATAATTATTATAGATGTAAGTATGAAAACATTATTTATATTTGAGATATTGGTGATTGCGTTATTTTTATTGGCATTATTCAACATTATCTTTCATTTAGTTAATTTGTTTTTTTGTTATTTGTGTCAATTTTAAATGTCATATGAATTAATGTCAATCTGTTCCGAAATAGATGAAAATATTCAGGAACCATGGTGTACCAGCAATCAAGATACAGGTTTTCTGGTTGACTTACGGAACATAGTATAAGTGATAACAATAATTCATTCAGAATTTATACTTACAAAACTTGTGGAAAATGAGGTATTGCAAAAAAATTAACATATCTTTTTACCTTTCGCTAAGAGAGGTATTGAATTCATGAATCGCATATCCAGATTTTAGTGAATAAGCTCGTTTTCAGGTCCCTAGAATCAGATTGTGTGTGTGTGTGTGTGTGTGTGTGTGTGTGTGTGTGTGTGCGTGCGTGCGTGCGCGTGTGTGTGTGTATATTTTTTCGTCGACCATAACTCTTACAACAAACTTCCGAAAATTTCTGTTTTCCGTATTTAAGCTTTCTACATTCATATAAAGAGTTGATTAGATTTTGGGTAAAATTGGATAACCGGAAGTAATACTTTACTTGAAGCCCATAACAGTTTTTAATGAAAATTTTTATTAAAATATAAACCAAAACTTTTCAATTTTAGTATTTAAGACTTTCATATCACGAAGAATAAAATATTAGATTTTGGCTAAAATTAATAAACCGGAAGTGATACATTACTTGAAGCTCTGGACAGATTTTCGTGAATAATATATTATGATATATTCCAAAACTTGTCAAATTTGGTATTTAAAACTTATATATGAAGGGGAGCAACATATTAGATTTTGGGTAAAATTGATAAACCGGAAGTGATACTTTATTTGAAATTCTGAACATATATTCGTAAAAGATATATTGATACAATCCAAAACTTTTCAAATTTGGTGTTTAAGACTTTTATATTAATGAGATCGACATATTAGATTTTTTTTACTTTACTTAAAGCTCATTGCTATTTTAAACATGGAATTGACGGGAGGTTATGTGCTGGCCACATCAGATATTTTCTTTTCATTAAAGCAAAGAAAAAAAATTGATGTGGCCAGCACATAACCTCTCGCCAGATATTTTACCTGGTTGTACGCATAAAACGAAAAATATTTTTAAATGCAAATACATATATTCATGTCTCACTACATAATAATTCTCACATATATTTTGCAAAATCTATGGGATATTTTAATATAAATTATGTACAATACCTACATACATTTTCTTTATATTCAATATCCTGAAATTTTCTTTTTCTACCTTCCTTTTCTTTTTTTTATATTCGTCATTTTTTGCAAATTCCTTTTATATTATTTTTTACGTATATTCTTTTGCGTTGTTGACTTATTTTATTTTCATAATCTTCATAATAATGTACAAATATTTTTGACAGCGGCATACAAATTTTTTTGACAGTGACATTTATGTGTTAATTACAAACATTTGAATTCTTGCCTTAAAGTAGTTTGGTTTGCGAATTTTTACATCAAATTATTTTATATGCATTTCTATATCTCTAAATCTAAAGAAGATATAATAATGAATTTATATTTATCGAATAAAGAATTTAACGTTCTTTAATATAAGTATTTACATAAATTTTCGATAAATAATATTTAGATGATTTTTTTCTTGTAACTACTACTTCCGGTTGTCCAATTGTTACTAAAACTTAATCAACTCTTCTCATTATTGTTAGATTGATGAATCCGTAGTTAAAAATGTCTTAAGTCTTATAGTATTTGAGAAATCGTGAATCCAATATCCACACATCCACACACATATCCACACACACACACACACATCCACACACACTTCCACTCACACATACGGACATCATCGTAAAAATGTTATAATCGGATTCTAGGGACCTTAAAACGTGCTTATTCACTAAAATCTGGATATGCGATTTTTAGCATGAATACAATACCTCTCTTAGCGAGAGGTAAAAATAAGTAGTAGTTGACAGCTGTCATGATCGTGGTCATGACTGTCACTCGTTTAAATTCCGTCGGTGGCAAATGTAAGCCATACCCTCATTGGTTAGGTCTTTTCGAACGTCATCAGGCGAAAGGGGGAACGAAAATTCAAACATTATAATTTCAAAGACAATTTTCTCATGAATAAAGAATAATACGAAAAAGATAAAAAATAGGGGCTAAATATTTTTTCTTATTTTTTTTATTAGAGCAAAGAAAAATGTCGTGCAACACCTCACTGTTATCATTACTACCGATATCTGCGTACAAAGCAGATTGGCACACCCAGCAATGGGTAATACGCCGTGATGATATAATATTTATTTTTATTTGACAGACCGCGATTACGACAAATACATTGCATCCTATAAAATGTTCCGCTTTTGTATTTCGTGTAGGTATAACGTATTTTAAACTGTGTAGTAAAGCATTCCAATCTTTCCGTACAATAAATAACCGTTGTTAAGCATTACATATCATGTCATAATCCTAAGCACCGTCCAAATCGATCGTGTGTACTGTTTTATTAGGCCATTTATCACACAGGCGCGTCACTCGGCTACATCAGTTATGGCATAGTGGGCTATGACCGAATCCGGGGCTCCGGACCCGAAGGTCAGCTTCGCGCCCTGCAAACATCGGGCGATTTGTAACCGGAGTTACCTCAGGATTACGCTGAAATATCAGCAGGAGTAGGAGTATGTATGGAGGGAACATTTTTCTAAGGAACTGGGAATTTGTTAGGATTTAAAAGAGGTGATTTCCGTGGTGTTAGATATATGTTAGAAGAATGGAGTCTGCGCTATTGTATTTCATTAATGTGGATAATAACATAACGCAAACTTTTACAGACCGGGGCTAGTGTTACGTGAAAAATTTATCATGGTATTCCAAATACTGACCTTTGGAAGTCATTTTAAATACCCTGGCGAATGATTTGCTGTTTTACACGGAAAAAAGATGATCTGGCCATGACACAAAACTATTTAAAAAAATCTGATGTGGCCAACACAATACCTCCCGCCATTTATTTTTACCTTCCGTCACCTTTTGGTAAGGAAGGTATTGTCTTTGGTCAAAAAATTCGGTGGTGAGTTTTTGATGAATAAGCACGTTCTAGGGTCCCTAGAATACGATTTTACTATTTTTACGATGATGTATGTATGTGTGTGTGTATGTGTGTGTGTGTGTGTGTGTGTGTGTGTGTGTGTGTGTGTGTGTGTGTGTGTGTGTGTGTGTGTGTGTTTGTGTGTTTGTGTGTGTGTGTGTGTGTGTGTGTGTGTGTGTGTGTGCGCGCGCGTGTGTGTGTGTGTGTGTGTGTCTGTGTGTATGTAACAAAATTTATCGTCTACGATAACTTCCATACTACAATTCAAAAAAATTATAATTCTTTCGTATTCCTCTTCGTTACGTCCATGTGAAGAGCTGATTAGATTTTGGTTATAATTGGTCGACCGGAAGTACCCTCATTTGAAGATTTTAACAGTTTTTCTTGAAAAAACGATGTTAAATATCATTTTTTCACATTTAATGTTATTATAAATATTAAAGAACATTGTATTCTCTATACGATTTGATTGTATTTTATACTTCATATTAAATGGATAAAGATATAAAATTATAAAGAAATTAAATTTCATAAATTAGCCAGCTATGGTAGAAACTTATACTATATTCCGTAAGTCAACCAACAAAGCCAGTATCTTGATTCCGGGTACACCATGGTTCCTGAATATTTTCATCTATTTCGGGACAGATTGACATTAAATTATATGACATTTAAATTTGACACAACCTAACAAAAATAAAAATTAACCAAAAGAACGATAACGTTGGATAATGTCAATAAAAGTAACACAGTTAACAATATATTAAATATAAATAATGTTTTTATACTTACATCTATGATAATTATTAATAATACCACTAAAAATGCGGTTTAGAAATTTTACATTGACGGATATTGTTTGATTTTCTTATGATGATGTTTGAAAGTAGCGGTAGTCGAGGTAAAAATAACAGAGAAACCAGGATTATTTCGTGGTTGCCGAGGTCCGACATTTTACCAACTTTTTTCAGGAACCGCGTTCCAAATAGAAATCGGTAAATAATTTCAGGATTTACGGTACACAAAATCGTAAATCTGGTCGAACCGGTTGCGTTACAGAACATACTATATATTAAGAAAATTCTGATTGAAAGATGTCAGTGTCAAGTGCAATTGACATATTTGTAGTATATTTATAATATAATTTTACTCGAAATATAGGATCTTTTTGCTCGAAACTTTCTGTATGGAATTTGTGTAAAATACATACAAATGTGGAAAGGTAATGAACATACAAGAAATTTAATATCTTTTGCAAGGAACTTTCTGTGTGGATTTTATAGAAAATACATACGCATTTCCGAAAATTCTACCGGTAGATACCGCATCTACCGACTGTGTTCGAAAACACGAGTGGTAAATAGTTACCGTGTTCGAAAATTGTTCAATATCTACCAGATGTATCTACCGCATTCATGAAGAATCTAATCTCAAAAAAAGGTAGTGATGCAAAGCGAAGCGTGGGCGTTAAAAGTGGAAATGTGTTCAAAGTAGGACTCCGCTCGGTTTAACTACGTCAAATTTCTAACCTGTTTCAAATTTCATAGGTTATGGATCTACCCTGTTTACTACTTGCGTTCTTAAAATATCAATTCTGGTAGCTATAACCTGATAAAAAGCTGTTTACCGGTAACAGTTCACCGCCGGTAGAAGTTTCGTAAATACCTCATATAACTGACGGAAGGTAATGTGCTGGCCACATCAGATTTTTTAAAATTGTACGATTTGGAGTGCAGTATTTTAACTTTTAGTACTGAAAACTAAGGAGAAGACAATTGCAAAATTGTACGCAGCCTAAGCTATGGATGTTCTACCCCGATGGCTAAAATGATCTCCCATTTAGCCGAACTGAATTGTTCTCTTAATTAAGTACAAAAATATAATGATATAACATTGTTTCTTATTGTAAAAGTAGTATTTACATTACACTTCAGATTAAGATTGGAATAAAATGAAAGAAGTAAATTGCAAGTAAGAAAATTTCCTTTGATGTTATACACTGAAAATTTTTAATATAACTCCAAAAGAAGATAGGGGTAATTAACAATCTTAATGTTCTTAATTAAAAGAATTTATTTATAATTATATCTCTGCTGGAAATCTAAATAATGTAAGCTTAAACACATTGCGCCTAATAAAAATATTTCGACCTTTTTGTAATAATTTCTTTAGAGTAAGACTAAATGTTTAAAGGAATATATCGACTGGCTTTAAAAAACGAATCCTATTTGGAAATCCATAACTCGCAAGTGTAGGTATAGTTAATACAGAAATCTATTGTTATTAACCTCTCAGCATGTCTACTGTTAGGAATTTAAGCTTTATTAATGGCGGGGAAAGGACAGGTATAGTACGAATGAAAGTTGACGCGTTTAGATTATTTAATAGATGTGTGATGTGTAGGGATTCACCAAGCCAAGCTACTTGGCTTGAAATAAAAAAGCTTGGCTTGGCTTGAAACTTCAAGCTTTTTTTAATGTTAGGCTTGGCTTGGCTTGGGCTTGATGGAAACAGAGCTTGGCTTGACTTGAAAACTTCAAGCTTTAATTATTTTAGGTTTGGCTTGATTTTCAAGCTTTATCAAGCCTTTTCAAGCTATTTCAAGCTTTTTCAAGCTTTCAAGCTTTATAAATGCTCATGCGCACAGTAGGTATATAGGTCTTGAAAACCAGTAGTAGTTGTTCGGTATCAAGATTTTAATATAAATATTCGATGTGAATTTAATTAAATATATCGATATACCGATATATTGGAATATTGATGTATCAATTTATCGATGTTATGTCGATGTTTCATTGTATCGTAATAATGTACAAATCACGTTTTGTTTTACATAAATTTATTGTGGTACAATTGAAAAATATCTTCTTATGCGTAAAGATAAAATGTTTCATTGTATCGTAATAATGTACAAATCACGTTTTGTTTTACATAAATTTATTGTGGTACAATTGAAAAATATCTTCTTATGCGTAAAGATAAACAAAACGATAAAATAAAATTTATGAAACTTACACCAAGTGTTTTTTCTTTGTAATTATTAAAATATAAAAATATTGAAATGTATATTTTATTCATTTATTTTATTTTTAAGAGTAAACAATCAGAATAAATTTATTATCTTTTATTAAATATTTATCCTTCAATTTTCATGTTTCTTTTATTATTTTCGTTGACTGCATTTATTTAAGTAGGCATATGCATTAGTTGGACTTTATTGTATTGTATTTTAACTAAAAAGTCAAAATGTCCTCCCAACTGTTAAAGTTTGTCATACTATTTAGTTCATATGCAACCTATATAAACAAAAAAAAAAAAAATCAAGACACCAAATACGCAATAACAGTGTTCAAATAAATACATAAATATTTTGGAATGTACAATGGGATGGAAATGACCTGAGACTGACCTTTTATAGCTACTTGGAATACATCTGGAAATCATAAAACCCTACAGACGGAAATTTCCCCGAAATTTTGTTTGTTCGTGACAAATACCTACTCGCCTCTTCTTATGAAATTTATACTGATTTTTGAGTACAGAATCATGTAAGTTAAGTACATAAATATAATTAAAGTAATCATGTGCAATTTCAAATAATGCAAAAGTTAATATGCTTAACGATACGAATATGTCGTTATTACTGAAATTTGTGAATAAAAGCAAATTAAAAACCTCCAGAACTAGGTAATAAGCCGAGATTATATATTTATTTGCTTATTTATTAACACATATTTTTGGACCAATGAAAACTTGTATTAAGGTAATATTTAAAAGAGAATGCTCTCTTTGTCGGTACATTGTTATTGTCTATTATACCTGTCACGGTTTATTAGGGGTACATTAGGGGTTGAGCTAAAAATAGCATTGAAAATCTTTGAATATAAATATATACATATACACAAACAGAAATTGCCTCGTCTCTATGATTCGGAAATACCAGAATAACAAAACATTGTACAAAATGAAACTTTAAAAAGCAATAATTATCATGATTTATGTAGTCTGTCACTCTATTTACCTTACGGTGTAGAGTATATTATTATTTCTTATAATTTTTATTCTGCAGCAAAATTATCTATTTGTAGCATTGCAAAAAATACGAGTAATAAATATTATGTGTTGAAGCTTGATGCTTGGTATTTAAAATCAAGTTAGTTAAAATTTAAATGAATATTGATTATATTCTATCTATATCTATTTTGATTGGATAATATTCCGATATTATCCAATCAAACAAAAATATCAAACTGCACCTATCTTCCCATCACTCTATAGTTAAAACAGATAGTTGGTTCAGATTGAGAAAATAAATGGTCTTTGCATAATAAGAATGATGAAGGGTATAGTGTCCTATTTACAAAGTTTTGAAGCATACTGGACTGGCAGGTAATGAAGGCTGGTCCTTTTGGAAACTCCAATTCTTAGAAGTTCGCAAAAATGTGCCGAAGCAGTGAGAAAGTACGTTATCACCATAAAATTACGGTTTTGTCGGCCTCGACAACATTTCTTAAGAAAAGCTTGAAAAAGCTTGTTTTCAACCAAGCTACTTGACAGTCAAAGGCTTGGCTTGGCTTGAAAATTCAAGCTTTTTTAAATGTTAGGCTTGGTTTGGCTTGGGCTTGGTGGAACAGAAGCTTGGCTTGGCTTGAATAGACAAGCTTTTTTGAACGGCAGGCTTGGCTTGATTTTTCAAGCTTTTTCAAGCCAAGCCAAGCTTTCAAGCTTCAAGTCAAGCACGTGAAACCCTAGTGATGTGATGTGTGCGATTTGAAAGGAAACTGACCCTTATGTATTCCGTTACAGAAGATTAGAATTGTACTCAATATCAGACGGCATTTAAAATGACCTTAGCTACAGGATTCAGGGATGTATTTAAAAAGTTTAATACCGCAAATTCTAGTTCGTTCGTCTCAAGTGTCAGCAACCCTCGAGTCGGAATTACTATTAGAGGAAATTAAAAATAATCCTATTTCATGGAATTGCAAAACTAAATAGTTTGAAGATCAAAATACTTTGTTAAAATCAACATAAACGAAAAATGTTTAAAATATTTTAAACGCACCCCTGTTTTGATATTCACTTACCCTAGTCGGTCATCTATTTTCAGCCAGACATATACCTTGTTCCATTTAAGCCATTCAGTATTGCGGAGCATAGGGGATAGTTTTGACATCTCTGACTGGCTGAAATTAGATACAAAAGACAAGTTTACCCAATGTAATTTCTTCATCTACTGAATGGCTTAAATGGAACAGAGCATAGTAATGTATTTCTGTGCTTTTCTAGTCCAGTATTTAATTGGGTTCATGCAAAAATTTCATACTTGGTTATTTCGTACAATTCTATTCTTCTCTAGGGTTTCAAAAGAAACCACATCTATAAAATAATTTAAACGTCAACTTTCATTTGCTAGTCATACCATACACATTAAATGTTTTCCTGTTTTATTTTAAAATACATAATAAATATCTATTTTTTTCCAATTTCGAAAATACATTCATAACAGAATATGGTGAATATATCTATATCACTAACAATTTTATTGATGTTGTTGCATATTATATTGATCGGAGATCTGGTTTGTGCATTTGTTCTCGCTGACATTGAAAATATAATTTATGTCTTGGTGTTAGACGTGGTACATCAATGTCAATATTCCCTAACAAGGCAAGACAATTAATTTTGTATTGCATCAGTTTTAACAAAAATATAATTGACTGACAGATTCTACTAGTTTCTAATGATTTAAAGTTAAAACGTACTAATAAATTGTTATAATCTGAACCTCGTTCAGGATACATATGATCACATATAAATGCTAAATACTTCAGGAGACGTTTTTGTACAGCCTCAACTTTAGTAATGTACCGGTCAAAAATTGGATACCATATTAATGCTCCATATTCTAATTTGGAACGAACATAACTATTGAACAATATTATAATGGGCCCGTCCAAGTCTTCGACTTTTTAGAAATTACATGTCGCATATGAATTTTGAATATAAATAAATGAAAACGAAATAAAAATTGCTATATATTTTGTATTTTTATACCTATAATAATGTAATTAAAGTTTTTAGTGTAAAACGATCGCCAAGTTGTGACGTCAGCGTCATTACAGTCGTCCAGTTACGCTGTGAAAATGTCACTTTACAGTGGACCATGCATATTTTGCTCATAAATTCGCGATTGGTTTTACATATACTCTAACACTCTAACGCGCACATATAATATATCCGAGTAATTTTATTAAGATCAAAAGAAAATTTACTTATTAAATAAATAAAATTATAATTTATGTTTTAATTATTGTAATCTCAATACTTGTCATTGTTGTAATCATTTAGTAAATAGAAATTGAAATGTTGGATTACTATGCTTTGATTATTGTAATCAATACTGTGATTGTTGTATTTAATTATAAATAGAAAACAGTTTAAATATTATTTTAATTATAATAATGGCACCTTCAATATTATATTAACGAAAGTCTAAATGTCACATTAATTAAAGCGAACGATTAGTCTGATTATGAAAACGAGCCAAAATTATTACATTTACTTACCTAATTTTTATTTATGTATAATATGTACTTTGGAAGTTTTTCATAAATTTTCATTTAACACTACTACTATATCTATTCATGTAAGTAAATCAAACAAAAAAATATATTTTGAAATGATATAGTAACTAACTCGTTTATTTATTACCATTAGCTCTAAAGATTTTTGATCAAAATTTGTAATGGATACGTATTTTTATTCTTGCAACATTTATTATATATTATATTACCATTATTAATGGTAACGTATGTCGGTTCTCTCTACTTATGACGGAATGACTAACGTCACAACTTTCGCGGCAAAACTTTAACAATTATTTTAGGCGTTATTAAACATAATTTCAAGAAAACAAAAAATATGGATTTTCTATTTTTAAATTCGTCGTAACATATAAAAAATTCAAAAAAAGTTGGACGGGCCCATTGTGTTCACGTTACAAAATTGTTTACAGTTCCTAAATATGAATCGAAGTATTTTAAAAGCAGAACTAACCAATTCTGTAACATGTATTACAAAAGACATATCTGGTTCAAAAATAATTCCAAGATCCTTAAAATGAGATGGTCTTTCTAGTACAATGTTATCAATGTGATAATTAAACAAAATTGGACATATATTTGTTTACCAAAAAAATCTTTGTATTTTCGATTTCTTTCAATTTTATTCCAAACATAATTTTAAACCAAATAACGTAAACGTCAATTTCCATTTTGTAGACGGACTATACACAATCCTTTCCGTAAAATTCGTTTGAAGTAGCAAACCCCATTTGCAAATCTAATAAGTACCCGTTCTCTGAATGGCTGCCCTTTCCAGTGGCGTGCATTTAGTTGGGGACCGTGACATTGAGCGTTGTTGACACCGCCAACAATAGAATCACATAAATTTGATGTTTGGTGTCAGATGAAACATCAGTTCCTGTCCTAAATCACGGTCCTGGCTCGGGAAACGACACAGATTAATCCTGGATTACTCGCAGTCCGAGTTATTTATAGTTGTTTGGTCATGAAAGGCGCGCCGGCCACTTTTGCGATTTCATGATTCCGCAATTCAGTTTCCGAATAGACGGCTGGGGCTGTATTACTTATACGGCTTCCGAAATAACACACAAGAAGCTAAGAAGTGTGTAATAGCTTCTAGATGCTTTGGTTGCTACTACTTATATAGATTTAAAAAATAAAATAGCTATGAAAAATATTCGTTTTCCGGGAATGGACTGTGTCATATTTTGAGTCAGAGCTCAGCGTTTCGCCCGCAGTCGTATGGGGCATCTTCAGGAGCACGGAGGATAGTACTGTCTTAAACAAGGTTACCCGACGTGTCAACCACGCTAGAGGCCGTGTTTAAGCAACAAGAGGGGGAGACTCAGTTTACAAGGTAAGACATAGTTTAATCCAGAACAACTATGATGTAAAATTAATCAATAATGTAATTCATAGACAATTAAACCCTTCGCCCAAAAAACCCGTGGATACCTCGTTCGAAACATTTGCATTTATCCCTTACATTAAAGGATTCTCGGATAAAATAGGTAGAATTCTTAATAAAAACAATATTAAGGTCTTTTTTAAACCTTCACAAAAAAAAATCTCAGAAATACTCCCCCGAACTAAAGATAAACGCGAACCCTTGTCGTCACCCGGTGTTTATAGTATTCCTTGTTCTTGCGGCACAGTATACATAGGTGAAACAGGAAGGAGTGTTTACACTAGATTATCAGAACACAAACGCTGTCTGCGTAATGGTATGGTATTAACATCTGCGGTCGCAGAACACCAACACAACGCAGGACATAACATCTTATTTGAAAATTCCCGCATTTTAGCTCCTGTCCCTGAGTTTTACAGACGTAAATACAGGGAAACTTTAGAAATATGGAAACATCCTAATAACATCAATCGGGATGATGGCTATTTCTTGAGCCACATGTGGAAACCGGTGATTCTCGGAACACGACACGCCCAATCTACCATTACGAACTCGATTCCCATTGGTCCTCATTAGCTTTGCTCATCTACCGGATCTTTAGATTAGTATATAACTGTCTTCTCGGCCTTCCTTTCGTCACTTGGTTTATTTGGCCTCTAGCATGGTTTACACGTCGGGTAACCTTGTAAACTGAGTCTCCCACTCTTCTTGCTTAAACTCGGCCTCTAGCGTGGTTGGCACGTCGGGTAACCTTGTTTAAGACAGTACTATCCTCCTTGCTCCTGAAGATGCCCCATACGACTGCGGGCGAAACGTTGAGCTCCGACTCAAAATATGACACAGTCCATTCCCGGAAAACGAATATTTCTCATGACTCAGACTGTGGAAGCCTACGCACTTATTTCAATAAAATAGCTATTTGTGTATTAAGAGCGCAAAATGGTACATTGTCTATTGAGAGGTTACATATTACGTACATAAAATACATTCGTACTTAACATTCAGTTTTTACACATAAATAAAATAAAATAAAGTCCGTTTCCACGACTTGATCCCCACGTCATCAATAGTAAACATATGGTTCAAATCGCCAGGGGAGAGAGGGAATTGATGACGTCATATTGTTACCATGGTTTTCGTATAGGGATTTAATTTTCTAGTTTGATATGATATAAGATAGAGAATGACAGGACTTTGTCATGTTTGCCCGAGGGCACTCATGACATGAGGCGTTGCTCTAACCACTGAGCCACCGGAACTATAATAAAATGAAGATAAAATTTTAAATACCGGAATAGAATAGAATTCACTAATCCAAAAATGAGGATTACCTTAAACATTTTTTTGAATCTTTAATTTTTATTAATCTAAACTAAATACATACCTACATATTTACTTATGCTGGAAACTATTGAATTCATTTTCTATTGTTCTATTTACTGTTTTCTTTTTAAAACGTTACTAATATTATTTTGAAATGATTAGTTCTTTAATAGTGACATTTATCTATCAGTTACATACATTTGAATAACTGCGATTTGTTTGTTTAAAGCGGAGGCTCTGGGATTTAAATTATAGATAATTTAATAAATTTATCCATAAAATATATAGAAAAAGTATTAATGCAAATCTATAGAAAATTTAATAATCTTTAATTTTTATAATAACATTAATCTCGAAAAAATAACATTTAAAGATATTTTTCGAAGCTATTTTAAACTTCTAGTAAAGTGCCATTTCCGGATATCCGATTTTCACCAAAATCTAATGGGCTCTTTCCATTACAAAAAGAGGTTCGAAATACAAGGTTTCAAAATTTTCTGAACGATAGTATTTGAGTTAGAGTGGAGGATCCACACACACATACACACAGACATTATCGTGAAAATAATAAAATTGGATTCTAGGGACCTTAAAACGTGGTCATTTACCAAAATCTCGATATGCGATTTTTAGCACGATCCCTATACCTCCCTTACCAAGGGTAGCGGGAGATAAAAATGGCACGCAAGTAGCCCATTATAACATCTTTATCCAAAAAAATAAGCCGATCAAGATTTTGACACTTCTGTGGAGTAGCCCTGCAAAAAAAAATCATTTGATACCAAACTTGTCATGGTTCTGACAATTTTTTGCGAAAAACAAAAGCCGATCGAATTGGTGTCAAAGCTTTGAATCTTCTTTAGTTTAGCCATGTAGAAAACTTTTCATTTAAAACCAAACAGGACATATTTTTGACAAATTTATACGAAAAATAAGAAATGTTTTCTCAAGGGATGCCATAGAGAAATGCCTAAAGTACGACAGCCCGAACGGCTAATGTTTTTTTTTTTTTTGCATGAACTTGTCATATATAATATCATAAGTGGTAAATTTTAGCCGGAAAAATTTTCAGATTGTTACGAGAGCCGGTTGCCTAGCAATTTATTAAGTGACATTGACAAAAAAATCACGAGTTGTCAAACGAGTGATTTTTGATCAATGTCACGAGATAAATTGGCAACAGGCTCGAGTAAAGCAATCTGAAAATTTTTCCAGAATAAAATTAAACCACGAATGGTATTCGGATGACTATTTCCAAAATAAAAATCAGGTAATCATTTATATATTTTTTTTTCTTCACAAAAATCTTCTAATTTTTATTGTGTTTGGTGTTATATTTAAGTTTGCTGTTTCAGCGTTTTAAAAAGATTTCTGTCCGAATCGACTCGTTTTTAATAAAAACTGATAACACTGAAAATATACACACTTTGACAGGTATGTAAACAATATGTTTCTAAAACGTCAAAAAAATTTCGCTTATCAAAACTCACTTACTTGTAAAAATACGACATCTTATTGGCTTAAAGGGTGCGATAAAATTTTTGTGACCGTGTTTTGTCGAAATGAAACTTGGTAACTAGGAAAAATCCGGAATTTGGATTGGTTTATAAATTTATGAGTGTAATAGTCATATATAATATCATAAGTGGTAAATTTTTGCCGGAAACATTTTCAGATTGTTACGAGAGCCGGTTGCCTAGCAATTTATTGAGTGGCATTGACAAAAAAATTACGAGTTGTCAAACGAGTGATTTTTGATCAATGTCACGAAATAAATTGGCAACAGGCTCGAGTAAAGCAATCGGAAATTTCCAGGTTAAAATTTAACCACGAATGGTATTCGGATGACTATTTCCAAAATAAAAATCAGGTAATTATTTATATAATTTTTTTCTTGGCAAAAATCTTGTAAATATTTATTGTGTTTAGAAGTACTATGTTTCAGTTTGCTTTTTCAACGTTTTAAATAGATTCATGTCCAAATCGACTCGTTTTTAATAAAAACTGATAACCCTGAAAATATACAGACTTTGACAGGTATGGAAACAATATGTTTCTAAAACGTCAAAAAAATTTCGCTTATCAAAACTCACTTGTAAAAATGCGACATCTTATTGGCTTAAAGGGTGCAATAAAATTTTTGTGACGGTTTTGTCGAAATGAAACTTGGTAACTAGGAAGAATCCGGAATTTGGATTGGTTTATAAATTTATGAGTGAAATAGTCAGTAATATTTCGCGTTTCTTGATATGTAACATACGTTTGGAGTAATTCTTTTCTTCAAAGATCTACGAAATCTATTCTAACATGGCTGTAAATCAGTTTTTTAGAAGCAGTTCCAGAATTTTCCTGGGTTCAAATCCCGGCAGAATCCATGAATCTATCTTCGGTATTTAATGTATTACGTCTAAGTTCAACCTTTTATAAAATTTTGTGTAAAATAGATGGAAAATGGGACGATAAATTTATGACAGAACAAAAGTTTTAAACGTAATATACGAGCATGTATGTGTAAACTTTGTAAAATATTGTAAATTCAGGTTGAATAGAAAACTAATTAATATATTCCGTAGAGATCAGAGTTGAATTAACGCATTTTATTCCAGGAGTTATACGTTGCATTAGCCATTCCTTTTATGTGGAATCATTAATTTAATATACAATATTAAATATTAATTAACTTTTGTAAAACACATCAGAACTTTCAAATTAATTTATATGAGAATCATCCGTTCAAACATGAAATGGGACACAGTCGGATGACATTTTTGCAACGTAAACATTCTAGTCTAATTGTAATTTTAATTTATTACGAAACATACATATATCATTCATTAAATAAACACAATTTACTAATTATTCATTTAAATATACATCTCTTTCGAATCATAAGGATGAATACATTTTTACCAAACATTTTAATCGATATTTCTGGATGAAATGAAGAGTTAAACATATTTGTGAATAATGTAAATCAATTGCCTTTTCGTTTCCGTTTTTGTTTTTATAAAAAATTCGGTTAATTTTTGTTGTTATAGTGGGACTGTCCTTGAATTTTGGCCAAAGCGTTCCCAAACATCTTTTATGTCTCACTAACGTATTATGAAATGTTTATTGCTAGTATACGGTGTATGTAAACATATCTATAACAACCGGGGCATTATATGAGGGCATAATAGTTCATTATTCATTATGCCCTCATTATAAACCGATCATCGTTTATGGACTTTAAATTAGAAATAACATGAACGGTATAATGAAAGTTATTTTGTATTTAATTATAATTCATTACAATAATAATAACAATAATAAGGATTGATTATAACAATTAATACATTAATTGATTACAATTAATATAATAAGAATACAGCTTTGAAAGCACAACACAGAAATCATTTTCAATTTAATTATAATACTTAAAATTCATTATGAAAAGGGCCATAAAAAGCAATTTACTTTCACCACACATGTAAATAGTAAGTACGTCGAATTGCAGATTGCAATGTTTCGCATTTATTTTGGAAGGATGACGGATCACTAATTTTTTTGGGGACGTTTGAATTCATTTTTGATATTATTTACCGTCACATGTGACATATCCAAACTAGTACAAACTCTCTAAAATGTAATAATTACTGAGGTTACATGCAGTTTTGAAACCGTTTTTAAAACTTTTTTAGTTTTGAAAACGCCATGTATACACTGTCAAAACGGTTTTGAATCATCTCAAACCAAAACTAAAATTCATGGGTTGGACTTGAAAACTAGTTTCAAAACTACTCATGTAAACACTTAAAATTCAGTTTCGATATTGCGCATGCGTACAGAGCATAACGTTTCTGTCACTTTGTGTTACTAACCTTCAAATATACTGACAGTTGTGTAGTTTTAGTGCATAGTGGTACGAAGTATAAAAAATAATTGGAATAATAGCAAAACGAAGTATTTGGAGTGAAGAGGATCTGTCACTTACATCAGCTAAAGGCGTATGCGCTGAAACTGTTTTCAAATCAATTTTTTAACTTGTTTTGAAAACTGCATGTAAACAGTTTTGCATAATTTTGACTGAAAACTGAAACCATTTTCAAAACTGCATGTAAACGTAGTAAATATTCACAAAAAAGTGCATAAGAAATAAAGAACTGAGATCTGTCATGTGAAAGCGAACCTCAAAATATAATACTTACATTTTCTACAGACGAGAATGGAATAATTAGGGGAACATTTATGCGTTTCTCTTCCTCAAAGTATGCAGAAGCATTCAAAATAATTTCTTTACACCGTTTCGATAAAATATCTTCCGAAACATCAAATTCACCCATTCCATCATCTCCAACGATCGTGATGTAGGTAGAACGTTTTTTTTTTTAAATAAATAAATGTTGATAATAAACAAAACAATTAAACAACATCCTTAGCTACGCCAAAGCTTCAGCAGTATTGTAATCAAAATTATTATAAATGAAAACCTATTTCACATAATTCTAGTGAGACATTAGTATATTAAAGAACGTGTATTATAAGATATGTTTTTCTAATTGACAAGTGCGAAAGAAAGTCTTATAAAATGAGTTCTTTATACTATTTTTTATATTTTGCGCCTTCTACAATAACGTTTACTTGCTCAATTTGTGATTATATTCGTAACCATTTGTATATTTTCATGTAAATAATCTTCCCTAAATAAAAAATAATAATAATAATTTTGACATTATATTATTAAAATGAATTGTCAATTAACTAAAAATAAATTAGGTAAAAATGGGTTAAAGAAACTTCATCTAGTACCAACCGTTTAAAACAAAAAAATTGCGTATCGTAATGACTTCATTATGAACGCAAAATATAAAAATCTGATGTGGCCAGCACATTACCTTCCGTCAGTTCTATGTATTTTGTACAAATTTCATACGGAAAGTTCCTTGCTAAATTAAATACATATTCTATTTCTTGTACATTACCTTCGGGCAGTTGCATGTATTTTATGCAAATTTCATACAGAAAATTATTATTTTGTGACGTTTTCTATATACAGTGTAATGTATCTTCAGAAATAAAAGATTTATTATTATTATTATTATTTCTTGTACATTACCTTAAAGCAGTTGTATGTATTTTATACAAATTCCATACAGAAAGCAAAAGATCCTATATTTCCAGTAAAATTATAAGACAGACACACTATGTCAATTTCACTTGACACTGACATCTTTCAATCAGAATTTTCTTAATATAGTAGCTGTTTCCACAGCTATGGCTACTTTATGAAATTTAATTTCTTTATAATTTTTTAACTCTATATCCATTTAATATTAAGTAAAAAATGCAGTCAAATCGTATAGAGAATAAAATATTCTTTAATATTTATAATAACATCAAATGTGAAAAAATTATATTTAACATAGTTTTTTCAAGAAAAACTGTTAAAATCTTGAAATGATGGTACTTCCGGTTGACCAATTGTAACCAAAATCTAATCAGCTCTTCCTATGGATGTAACGAAGAAGTATACGAAAAAATTATAATTTTTGTAACCGTAGTATTAGAGTTATCGCAGACGAAAATTTTGTTACACACACACACACACACACACACACATCCACACACACACACACACATACAGACATCATCGTAAAAATAGTAAATTCGTATTCTAGGGACCCTAAAACGTGCTTATTGAGTAAAAACTCATCATCGAATTTTTTGACCAAAGACAATACCTTCCTTACCTAAAGGTGACGGAAGGTAAAAAGAATCTTGTATGCACAACGTTACTAGATGATATTGCCCATCGTACATCTTTTTATTTTTGTTAGGTTATGTCAATTTTAAATATCATTTGATTCATTGTTAATCTGTCCCGAAAGAGATGAAAATATTCATGTACCATGGTCAGGGCCGGCCTGATAGATGAGGCGGTGAGGCGACCGCCTCAGGCGCCGGATTGAAACAGGCGCCAAAACGACATACTAAAAATATACAATTTTAATAAACAGCCGAAAAATTTCTTAATAATTTAATGCAATTATAACATTTGTTCCTTTTTCTGAATTCTTGATGTTCAATGACTTTTTATATTTAAATATTAAATATATTTTGAAATACATAGAAATTTCATGTTAATTAAGCCATAATTTTTCTCTTACACCCGATGCCATCAGGGCCGCTCCGTGTGGGTGAAGAAGTGAAAATAGATTTTTTAATTTTTTTGCATTAGAGCTCTAGTTACAAGTAAAATAATTATCGTAGCGATGGGTTCGTTATTATTCTAGCATTGTTATATTGAAATAATAAATATGAAAATGTTGATTACAACAATGAATATATTGATTATAACTCAAGAATATTGATTACATGAATGGATCCCACAATGAATCCAATATTTAAATACCTACTATCATTTTGCGAATAATCAAATGCACATAAATCCTGAAATCTGTTGTAAAATTGTTGTTTACAACAAACGATTTAGATTATAACCTATTGATTACAAGAATGAATCTAGGAAAATTTTATCAATATATTAAATCTAGCATTTTTGAAGAACAAAAAGAATAGTTTAAACTTTAATTAGAGGGAAGGGGCGCTAAAATATAACATAACACAAAGGCGCCTTATACCCACGGAGCGGCCCTGGTTGCCATATTAATTTGAATATGGTATTTCAAAATATTGGGATGGGTCACATGAAAATAATAAGTAGATGAGGTTTATTTTTTTGCTCAATACAATTTTCGTTCTTGCTTCTATTGTTAATCCAAAACAATGAGTTCTTTTTTTACCTTCCGTCACCTTTAGGTATTCGGTGTTGAGTTTTTGATGAATAAGCACGTTTTAGGGTCCCTAGAATACGATTTTACTATTTTTACGATGATTGTATGTGTGTGTGTGTGTGTGCGTGTGCGTGTGCGTGTGCGTGTGTGTGTGTGTTTGTGTGTGTTTGTCTTGGTGTGGGTGTGGGTGTGGGTGTGTGTGTGACATAATTTTCTAATGCGATAACTCTAATACTACAATTCCAAAAATTATAATTCTTTCGTATTCCTCTTCGTTACATCAATGTGAAGAGCTGATTAGATTTTGGTTATAATTGGTCAACCGGAAGTACCCTCATTTGAAGATTTTAACAGATTTTCTTGATAAAACGATGTTAAATATCATTTTTTCACATTTAATGTTATTATTAATATTAAAGAATTATTTATTCTCTATACGATTTGAATGCATTTTATTCTTCATGTTAAATGGACATAGAGTTAAAAAATTATAAAGAAATTAAATATCATATATATTAGTCAGCTTTGCTATAACTTTGGAAACAGCTGCTACATTAAGAAAAGTCTGATTGAAAGGTGTCAGTGTCAAGTGCAGTTGACAGTATGTGTATGTTATAATTTTACTGGAAATATAGGATCTTTTGTTAGAAACTTTCTGTATGGAATTTGTATAAAATACATAAAACTGCCTTAAGGTAATGTACAAGAAATATAATCTTTTGCGAAGAACTTTATGTATGACATTTATACAAAATACATAGAACTGACCACGGATCATCTCAACTACAGATAGGACAGTTAATGTATTTTTCGAAATACAAAATAGTGACATCTACAGATTGCTTCCATGAACTAACGCACACTCTGATGGCTTGGTCGGCTTGGTAGTTTGTGACATAGGAGACATGTCATGTATAGATAAATTGAAATTTTGAATTTTTAAAATAAAAGACATAATAAGGAAATTGAATATAAGTACATACATATATTTTAAATAATCACAATACAATAACTATAAATTCATTTCTAAATAAATTTAAAATTACTTGTCAGATAGACATACACTTCTATTTTAATTTTTGTTTATATGTAAGATAAAAGGATATTGGAAATGGTACGACATTTCATCATTAAATATAAAAGTAAACGTCTATTTGCTTCTTTGCACTGCACTTTATATCAAACAGCACAACGAATGTTCATCAGCTTATTGAATTTCAATGGACCTTTCCAATTTAAAGAGATAGAAGATATGCGCAATGGGGATCTGCGCATAGTAAGAACAATTGAGATCTATGACGTTTGATTCTAAAAAAATTAGACGTAAAATGTAAGATAACTTTAAAAAATCTTATCGAAATAAGTTACAAAAGCTTTTATTGGAGGTAAAATGTCTAACGATGCAAATTTTCCCTGAGAATACAGGTATTTTAATGACTGCAATATTTTTGACGTTTCGTTTGACAGGCCAACTGGCAGTTGTTCGCGCCATTTTCTTACTATTTGCAGCGATAGAAAGAGATAGCCCTTAAATTGGAAAGGTCCATTCCGTATTATGTCAAAAATTAAACACAGTTAATACTCTTTAAAACTGGAGAAATCACGAAATAAATCACTACTGGCACTATAACTAAATCTATAAAGTATTACAAATTGGATTACCAAATAATTAAAGATGTTAAAGCGTACGTTCAATGACATGCGTGATGACTTATGTGACTTTACAATTCAAAATATTGCAAAATGTTTTGAACTCAAAGGTGACTTAATCCATTTTCTTAAAATTTAAGCACTGTCGCGCCTCTGCAGTTTGCTTTCTGGAACTATGACAGTGTTTTGGCACATTCATTTGGCTGTCCGGCACCTGTCCGGTGCCTGAACTGACGGAAGGTAATGTGCTGGCCACATCAGATTTTTAAAAAAATATAAGGCGCCGTTGTAACTTGCCTCAGGCGCCACAAGGCATCGGCCCGGCCCTGACCATGGTATACCCGGAATCAAGATACTGGTTTTCTTGGTTGGCTTACGGAACACACTATATTTATTCCTGGTATGCAGTTGTATGCATCTGCAGTATTTCCATCTCTATGCGGGGCAAGAGGCCGAAGATAAATTTTCTTAACTAGTGGGCTGGCTTGGCTCATTTCAGCCACGTTGCGGATCATATCATAAGGTCAGGGCAGCAGCAGCAGGTGCCCTTAACGACTCCGGTCCATTGCTACCGACCTTACATACTTAATGTTTGTAGATAAAACATGCGATGTTTGCCCGAGGTGAGCGCCGGGGTTATATTTGCGGAAAAAGCTGCTGGGCTCGAGTAAACCCCTAAATCTTGCGGGGTGACACGGGTAGCCTAACTGCCTACATTTGGATGACTAATAATATTATAAAATTTTAGTTTTTGTAGCCGTAGAGGGCTGTAAGTGTTTACAGAGATAAATTGATATGCTTGCTTGTATCTTAATTTCAGACAAATTTAACACCATACAAATGTTCTTAATACGAGCACAGGCTTATAAGACGAAGTATAATATGTAAGGAGTGGACAAGAGGTTAGATAAAATGTCACCCATAATGTAATAGGCGACTGAAGAAAGAAATAGATATATGTAGGCCGTGTTTAATATACAACGTATACAATTATATAGATCACAAATTATTTTACATTATATTGAGGAGTTATTGTATTATAAACAATATTCAGATACATGTATTTTTATAATTAAATAAATTAGTATTACTGATTCATATATGAATTTCATGTTTTTGAGCATCATATCGTTTGTTGTAATCAACAATTTTACAGTTATAGTTTGCAACATAACAATGCCACAAAATTATACATTTAGCAGGATGTTCGTTTTTTTCGTGCGTGTGCGTGTGCGTGCGCGCGCGCGTGTGCGTGTGCATGTGCGTGTGCGTGTGCGTGTGTGTGTATGTGTGTGTGTGTGTGTGTGTGTGTGTGTGTGTGTGTGTTTGTGGATCCTTCACTCTAACTCAAATACTATCATTCAGAAAATTTTGAAACCTTGTATTTCTATCTACCTTATTCTAATATGGGAGGAGACCATTAGATTTTGGTGTATATCAGATAATGGGAAATGGCACTTTACTTGAAGCTCAAAATGAATTTTTTTCGAAAAATACCTTCAAATGTTATTTTTTCAAGATTTGCGTCATTATAAAAATTATAGATTATTAAATTTTCAACAGATTTCCATAAATACTTTTTATATATTTTTTATGGATAAATTTATAAAATTATCTATAATTTTAATCCCTGAGTACACGCTTTAAACAAGCATGAGTCCTTAGTTACACAGTTCATATCTCAAATGTATGTAACTGACAGATAAATGTCACTGTCAAAGAAGTAATCATTTCAAATTACCTACCCTTGGTAAGGGAGGTATAGGGACCGTGCTAAAAATCGCATATCGAGATTTTGGTAAATGACCACGTTTTAAGGTCACTAGAATCCAATTTTAACATTTTCATGATGATGTCTGTGTTTATGTGTATGTGTGGATCCTCCACTCTAACTCAAATACTATCATTCAGAAAATTTTGAAATATTGTTTCGAACTTTTTCTGTAATGCAAAGAGCTCATTAGTTTTTGGTGTAAATCGGATAACCGGAAATGGCACTTTACTAGAAGCTCAAAATAGTTTTTCTTCGAAAAATACCTTTAAATGTTATTTTTTCGTCATTAATGTTATTATAAAAACTAAAGATTATTAAATTTTCTATGGATTTGCATTAATACTTTTTCTATATATTTTATGGTTAAATTTACAAAATTATCTATAATTTAAATCCCGGAGCCTACGCTTTAAACAAACAAAACTCCTTGGTTACGCTGTTAGTCAAATGTATGTAACTGGCAGATAAATGTCACTGTCAAAGAAATAATCATTTTAAATTAATAATAGTAACGTTTTTTAAAAAAAAAGTAAATAGTAGAACAATAGGAAAGGAAATCAATACAGTTTCCAGCATATGTAAATATGTAGGTATGAATTTAGATTAATAAAAATTAACGATTCACAAAAATGTATAAACTAATCCTCATTTTTGGATTAGTGAATTCTATTTTATCCCAGAATTTAAAATTTAATCTTCATTTTATTATCAAAAAAGGTAGTTATTTGGATTAGATTAGATTTTAAGAAATAAACTGCCAAAATTTGAGTAAAATTCGCTAATCCAAAAATAAGTATTAGCTTAATCTTTTTTGTGACTCGTGCGGTACATGGCGGGAGGTATTGTGTTGGCCACACCAGATTTTTTTTATTAACATGATGACCTTAACCGTATGTTATTTCTTAACATGACGATGGTACAACCGGGTCTATAAGTGTTTTCAGTAATCAATAGCTAATCAAATGAAAACTCTAACAGCACTAGAACGAATCGATCCTGAAACGTGCAGGTAATCCAGTACTCGCACAATATCCACACAATGGGTACAAAATGCCCCTCTTGGGACGACTATGGCTGGAAAAATTTTTCTTTTATTTTGCGTAATAAAATTCATTATTGCTTACGCTACGGAATATTGAGAGGGCTTTAGAGGGTGAAACGGTTTTAGTCTTTTGTTGTTGAAGTAATAAATTGTATAAAGGGATTAATTAGGAATGCTAATTAAAGAAAATTCATAAATATGGTGTTTATTTTTATTGTATACTACATTTGCTGAATGGAGTTAAATCAGCAGAATTAAATAGATGGTCAGTTTATTATAAATTTCTTCCGGTTTCTCTGAACATACTAAAAAATACTTCTTCAGCAGAAAAATTATTTGAATGTAACAATGTAATAGTTATTTATGTATCAAGGCACTGAAGTTATATTTTATATATCACGAACGTGGAATTAAGCTACCGAGGCCGTAAGGCCGAGGAAAATAAACCATATGAGCGATACAAACAGGGACGAATTAAGAATTTTTCCGCCCGTATAGGCACCCAGAAAATTGCCGCCTTTTTAGAATTATTGAGAGTAGGGGAGACTGGTGTCAATTGTTACAAAATTTTAAATTTTATTTTTCACGAGTTAACGTTACATTTCGAATTTTGAAATTACCTATATGAGAACCTACCCACCTTAGTGAATAATATTTTGAATTTTGAACTTTTGAAAATGTGACAAATATAAAAGTATAAGGATTTTAGTCAGACATTACAAATGTTACAATTGACACCTAATTGGTGTCAATAGTAACAGGGCCAAAGTCAATTGTAACAAATTTTACCATTGATGTAATAAGATAAAATAAGCATTTATTTATTACCTCAGAAAATACAAAATTCAGATGACAACTAAAAGCAAACAAAATATTATATTCTGTAGGTGATATGGACCATTTTGACCAATGCCTTTAGTCGCTAACGAAATTGCAGTTTAGGTAAACATGAAATAGGTCTTTTTTCGTACAATTTAACTTGCCCGGTGTTCAGATTTTACCTTTTTGCCACTGCAACCAATTTCCTGTGCTCAAAAAATATGGGCCAATACATATCAGAGAGTTTCCTCATCGGAGCCATCTGAAGAGTAATCTGCGACTTTTACTTTCGGAACTGTTTTTCGTTTCTTTGCTGTTCTTCTTTTATGTTTTCGATAGCAGTAGTTTTTTCTTGTAATTTTTATCATGATCAATACTGTACTTAATTATTAAACACGTTACAATCGACACCGTGCCATGTGTTACAACTGACACCGCTTAACTTATAAAGATATTATTTGCTTTTTTGTATTTATTAGGTAATAATTCGAAATGTTTTTTAATGAAAAATAATAGCAGATATAATTCGCAAACTGCACCTTAACTTCAAATATTTCCGAGCAGAGCACTTATAGTGTTTTAGAAACAATGTGTATCACTACCTGTATTTACTTTTTTGTCGATTTACAGACATCAGAAACAGACGCCGTATTTGCGCGTATGTACTTACACTAAATACCAAAGAGCTATTACTCTTTCTGCTTCACCCCGCAAGCGCGTTTTAATCTACATCGAAAAGATGGCCCTGTTACCTACCCTTGTTACAATTGACACCTGTTAGAATTGACACCGGTCTCCCCTACCTATAGTCTTATTTCACGACTAGGAAGTTTTACCACACGAGCAGTAGGTTTTACTTTAGTTGCATACAATTTTTTTTTCGTTTACAATATAAGCGTGAATAAAAAATTGCTATAGCATTTAATTTTTTCATTCATTTGCTTTAAAAAAATGTACCTTTCTTTATGATTTTATAAATAAATAAATATATCATCACGGCTTATTACCCATTTCTGGGTATGCCAATCTGCTTTGTACACAGATATCGGTAATGATGACATATTTGCACCGTGCGGGCGCTTACCAGGCGTCACCTCACGGGCACTCATTGCTGGCGTGGAAAAAGAGTTGAGAAATACCTACATACTTTATGAACCCATTTTAAAGAAAAGGGGATTTTTTTAACGGACGAAATAAAATTAATTTTTAAATATTATCTTTTTCAATGTTTTCACTTTTTGCTTTTAATTTACTTTAAATTAAAAGGAATAAATGTAAAATTAAAGATACGTTACAATTATCGACAGGGTCGGCTTGATCTTTTGCTGGGCAATGTGCAAGGTTTTTACCGTGGGGCCCTTGAAAATAACAGAAATACACGAGGGTCAATCAATTATAAACCGGCTTTTCTAAAAAAAAAACTTCAGTAAAAATATTTCTAATTCATATTCAAATTATTTTTCTGTATATAGTTTCTCCAAACATCTAAGACCCTCACCATCAGATTGACAGGTTTTTTAATCTCATAAAATAATTGTTGTGACTAGCACAATACTTCTTGCCATTTTCATTTTATGTTAGGTACATAAGATTTTGAGATTGGATGACCGCCAAGGCATTACGTTGCTTAGACATTTACAATGGACGGCAAATTAAGTAGGGTGTGAAAAATTGAAAACTAAAACATATAATTATTTATGTAATTAATCATTTTCATTATTGTAATCAATAATTATATTGTTGTAATCAAATTTTTCTTTTGAATCTGAAGAGCTGTAAGATTAAAATTTTAAAGAATACAATTGAACTAATTATTAGTAGATAAATATGAATTGTTTACATATAGCGGGGCCCTTTTCCTATGAAGGCTGGGGCCTGGTGCAGTTGCGTTGCACTATTCGCACATGCCTCAAGCCGGCTCTGAAAAGTATGAAACATGACTTCAATTATTTGGATATTTGTTGAAAATAGAGCACATATTCCATCACCTAAGTCCCTGAAAAACACGATAATTACAAATTCACTAGAATAAAAAAGTATTTCAAAAACCTTACTTTATATGAATTTACCATCAGAAAATGTTTCCGTCGCGCTTATTTATTAAAATTTACGTTTCTAAAAAATTTACCGCCCCCGAAAATTTGCCGCCGTAGGCACGTGCCTACTGTGCCTATGCGTAAATCCGTCACTGGATACAAAGAAACTTCTGTGCCGAGGTGCATATTCAATTTTAATTGAAATCGAAATTTTGTGAAAATAAAAGAAATATTTATTTTTATAGATTATATTGACAAATTCAAACAAACGAATTTATATTCTGTGTTGCGATATTGAATAATCAAAATTATGCGTAGTATCCAAAGACTTTTAATAACTTCGTTAGACCCCGCGTGCTAAGGTTTGTTGTGAAGCAGAAACTTAAGTGGGGTAAGAGAAATGAACCCCAGCTTGTAGTGCGGGTTGCGTAAACTACGCATGTAAACAAAAGTGACAGTTGCTATAACTTTAATTTTGAAAGAAAAGAAAAAATATATTATTTATTTCTAGATTGCTGAATAGATTTCACACCAGGAAAATTAAATATAGTTGGAACTGCATCTTTTCTCAGGCGATTTCCAACGAAACAAGCTATGTGAAATGTTCTGAAAATACAGAGAATTTATTTTAACATGCAACATATGGGGGTGTATTCTGTAAGGAAACTGTTAATTTTAAACAGTATGTTAAAAATAAACTTGCTGTTAAAATATATTTTCTATTCTGTAACTATCAATTCTGTTAAAATTTTAACACCCGTGTTAAAATGAGGTGTTAAAACTGTATATTTTATCGTCATTCAAATCAATGCCTTTAAAATTTTAACATATGTTTATACAATAAAATTATCACAGCATTTGAACATGTTGCACTTCTAATTAATGAAAATGTAATAGAAAACGAAAGAAAATTACCATGGATGAATATAAAAAATATTTAGGTGATATTTAATAAAATATACAACTGTTTTACGAAGTATTTTATTTAATAACGGTCACCCGTTCCATCATATGTCTTTGTGTATCACAGCGTGATGCTAGTAGGAATATTTAATTAAGATAATTCAACAGAAATTCACAATTGAAACTTTGAATGGTATATCGAGAGCACGATTTAGTTGTATCGTAAAACATAGTACTTTATTTTAATGTAGGTAATAAATACAATTAAAATTTCTTATTCCTGTCTTGTTCGTCAGACCAACTTAACATTTTGGATTGTCAATTCTGTTCTGAGGATGAAGAAGAAATTTTACATATCTAATATGATGACTTAATAATTTGTAATTTCAATGTAATTCATTTTTATATGGAATCTAAAAATGAGAGATGATTATGCAGCAGATTTTTATTTATTTTCCGAAGCATTATTTGCATTCGTTTTTCTAAAATTTCAAAGTGACAGATTCGTTTTCTGAAATTTCAAAGTGACACATAAACTGACAGTTGTTTACTTTTTTTATCATGTTTATTTATTTGTGTTATGGTTACTAACTACATGACTTTAATAAAGACGTGCCTTTTTATGTCTTGTTGAGCACTTCATTCTAGTATTTAACAGATATGTTAAAATTTATTATTTTGACAGCAATGTCAAATTTTCGCGTAGAGAATACCAAAAAATGAATTTATTGTTAACAGTCATGTTAAAATATATTTTTTTAAAGGCATGTTAAAATTAACAATTTTTTTTACAGAATACACCCCATTGTCAATCACTTCCATGGTTACGCACTACTGTCAAAAAATGACAGTACTTTTATCATATCTGCAAATTTGATATAATTGAAATTTGTATTTAATTTTAGAAAATGAATGAGAGATCCAGATGAAGATAATACTGAATTAAATAATGCTATATGTAACGTAGCATATTTAGACAAAATCACAATAGGCCCGGAGGCGAAAACACTTCAAACCTGACATATTTGTCAAATATTTTTATATAAAAATTAATGTGTTAGACAAATTTGGAGTATCAATAAATGATTTTTAGTTAATTTCACACGTTTCCTGTAAATTGCAAACAGTTTCATACCCAAATATAAGTTCAGATATATCAAAACCAGCACTGCCGTTAGCATCAAGCAATTTTATCTATTAAATATTCATATATTAATTTTTTTCTTCCCAGTTTCCGTCATGTATACTCGTACATATGAATACACGCTTCTATAAACCTATTGTTGTACTACCTACTATTCTTATTTTAGATAATATTAAGTATTAATTTTTACACTGACAACTAAATTACCTACATTTGAAAATATTCGAATATTTATGTCTGAAGCTTACTTCATATTCATCGCAGACCATGTTCAGATGGATACAAGGGCTAAAATCGGTCTACGTATATTCTATCCGTCTTAACTATAGAGCGTTGGGTGAGATAGGGCTTAAGATTCTGATTGGTTCAAACGTGAACCGAGTTTACACAGTAAAATAATTGACGCGTAATTTAAATTTGCTTGACAACTGTATCAATTATTTTGCCGTCTGACATAACATATATAAATGTCAACAAAGTTAATAGTACACGATTTATTACATATTATCAATTTCTGTTCAGTTCTGTTTGAAATAAATTGTGAAAAATTGTCAGCCATCGGGATTCGAACCCGAGACCCCTATCTTGCCGGGACAGTGCTCTTACCAACTAAGCTATTGGCTGCTCTCCTCTCGATGGCTGAACAATCAGTTCTGTTTGTTTGTTTTTTTCGTTTATATAATTTTCATAGTGTTTTGTCGTGATATTTCATATTACATAGTTTTCATTGTTCGCGTTTTCTTAGTTTTTAGTTAGTAGTTCGTTAGTTTTGTTATTGTTCTCTTTGATAACATTATGGATAAAAATCCTGAACCTGGGTCTGCCAATGTTTTAAAATATCTAAAAGGAAAGGCCCTCCGAAGCGGACAAAAAAGTGGCGTATAATTTATACTGCACATATCGTGCCACGAATGCATATTCCAAATTAGAAAGTGTCCAAATTGTGGCATTAGAACTGGGCATAGGACGATGTAATATTTGGAAAGCTATAAAAGAACATGAGGAAAAAGGGTCATTCGGATCACCCCAGGAACAAAGAAATTTGTTTAGAACATTATTTTGTTTATATTTAACGGTGTTTATAGTTTATACATATAATGTATATATTTTAGAGTCTATATATTTATATTTCAAAGGTGAATTATATTTTTATTTTACGTTGTTTTCTTTAAAATTTATTTGAATATTGTGGTTTTCATTTATGCATGCCCCTTTCGCCGAAATGTAGAGAAAGGTACGGAGATTATAACTAAGTATATGCATGAAAACACAAAATAGATTAGCACATGTATCTACAAAACAAAATTACTGAAAAAATGTCAATTAGAAAGATTTTTTTTTAAATCCAGGAATGGCGCCAAAATTTGAATTTTTTATTTCATACATGTAAAAACGGCCGCACTCGAAACGCCATCTAATCTATAGTTAAAACGGATAGAGTATAGACTAGGTTTAAACTGGGTCTAAAATTCACTATGAATAAGTCCAGAGTCCAGGGTGGTCTAAGTTAGACCGAGTTAAAACCTAGTCTACTTAGACTTAGTTTAAACCGGGTCTACCTCAGTCAATATTTCTTGTGGAAAACCTACACATGAAATGTTAAATGTATTTTCTTTGAAGACGAAAACTCTTGGCACTTCGATACAACACAGCGATGAACCCTGATAATTTATGAAATTCACAAATCAAAATAAACTCCTCTAACCTTAAAACATTAAAAATAATATTATCTTTTATTTTTCCTTTTGAAACTACTCCGCTTATAGTGAAAAATGTATAATTGGAGGAGAAATGGCGGCGGCAAAGCGTATGTTCATACTTTCTTGTATAGAGATACCCTATTTCTAAGTAATAAGAATAAAAGTACAAGTGCTGGCAAATCTGGTGAAATGGATATTGAATGGAAACCAGCTTATCCGTATTGCATTTCACTACTTTAATCTCGTTATGGAATTAACAGCTTAAAAATCATTCACCACCAATCACATGAAAAACTATATAAGCAAGCTGGATCCAATTCCATCCAACTCAATTTAATTCGGTTGTCTTGTCCAACCAACGTCTGTTGCTGCAAATTCCACAATCTCTTCAATTCTGTTCAATTAACTCGCGATATTAAGCACGTTTCGCATTCAATGCCTGAAATCTAGATAGCGGTGAAATGCCTCCACTCCATAGCCGTGCGACAAGGGGGGAGTATTGATTCTCCAAAGCCCCATTGCGGCAACTATTGATGTACGAAGTAGTGTTAAAAAGTATCAGTAATCGTTCAGGTGATCGCTGAAGGGAAATTTCTTTTTCATGAGTTGGCAACCCCTTTTAGTTACTATCTGCGAAAGCTGCAGGTTTTTCTTAAATTGCGTTTTTTTTTTCGTTCGTCGGATTTTGAAATGTCTTCAGAGCAGCAATCATCAAATTCTGCGTTCTGCTGGAGAAATCACAATCTGAGACCCTTTAGATGCTAAATAAAGCTTACTAAAATGAGGCGATGAAAAAATCTACTGTACGAGCGCTACGAGCAAATATTTTGCTTGGACAAAAGCAAAAGGAAAGTAATCAATGCCGGATTAAGGAAATATGGGGCCCTAGGCAAAGAGTTTACTTCGGGCCCCTACCTTCCTCCCCCATTTTTACCTTCCGTCAACTTTAGGTAAGGAAGGCATTGTCAAAAATTTCGGTGATGAGTTTTTAATGAATAAGCACGTTTTACTATTTTTACGATGATGTCTGCATGTATGTGTGTGTGTGTGTGTGTGTGTGTGTGTGTGTGTGTGTGTGTGTGTGCGTGCGTGCGTGTGTGCGTGCCTGTATGTGCGTGCGTGCCTGTGTGTGCGTGCGTGCGTGCGTGTGTGCGTGCGTGCGAGCGTGCCGGTGTGTGTGTGTTTGTATGTTTGTATGTGGCTGTGTGTGTGTAACGATAACTCTAAAATTACAACTTCAAAAATTATAATTCTTTCGTATTCCTCTTCGTTGTACCCATATGAAGAGCTGATTAGATTATGGTTATAATTGGTCAACCGGAAGTACTCTCATTTGAAGATTTTAACAGTTTTTCTTGAAAAAGCTATGTTAAATATCATTTTTTCACATTTAATGTTATTATAAATATTAAAGAACATTGTATTCTCTTGACTACATTTTATACTTCATATTAAATGGATACAGAGTTACAAAATTATAAAGAAATTATTTTTCATAAATTAGCTAGCTGTGCTAGAAACAGCTACTTACTATATTAAGAAAATTCTGATTAAAAGATGTCAGTGTCAAGTGCAATTGACATATTCGTAGTACGAGTATATTTGTATTATAATTTTACTCGAAATATAGGATTTTTTGCTCGAAACTTTCTGTATGTAATTTGTATAAAATACATACAACTGTCGAAAGATAATGTACATACAAGAAATTTAGAATCTTTTGCAAAGCACTTTCTGTATGGATTTTATAGAAAATACATAGGCATTTACGAAAATTCTACCGGTAGATACCGCATCTACCGACTGTGTTCGAAAACACCAGTGGTAAAAAGTTACCGTGTTCGAAAATTGTACAATATCTACCAGATCCATCTACCGGATTCATGAAGAATCTAATCTCAAAAAAGGTAGTGATGCAAAGCGAAGTGCACGCGTTAAAATTGGAAATATGTTCAAAGTAGGACTCTGCTCAGTTTGTTAACTACATTAAATTTCTGACCTGTTTCAAATTTTCAATTTTTTTTATAGGTTATGTATTTACCCTTGTTTACAACTTGCGTTCTTAAAATATCGATTCCGGTAGCTATAACCTGATAAACAGCTGTTTACCGGTAACAGTTCACAGGTAGAATTTTCCTAAATGTCTCATATAACTGACGGAAGGTAATGTGCTGGCCACATCAGATTTTTTTTCTTTGTACAAGGAAATAAAAAGAAGAAAACATACTACCTGTGTTTCTGTAATTAGTTACTTCTTGCACTCCTACTTATTATTGCTACAATAATTATTTTATTGTTAAATTTGTCAGTCTTTATGAGGGAATATTTACGCTAACAACCGCTGATCTCCGTTTTAATTACACCAACAATCTGCTTCTCCATTGCCCATTTAATTTTCATTCATATTTCGATTTTCGAACGAGCTGAGCATACCTATCTCGTAATTCCTGAAACGAATTAACAATAACTAAAATTAATCTCACAATTACAAGCTCCATTCCAATTTAATTTCTCTGCTACTGTGATTTGAGGGGCTACGGTTTGCATATGTTGGGTTATCTCGAATAAATGCTTGGTTAAGAGATATTCTGTTACTTTATAATACAATAACGGTTAACGCCAGGTAATATGCAGTAAAGTGCATACAAGGGAAGGATAAGCACCGAGGAATATGTAATGTAAGCTTAACTTAACTTAAAGGTAACGAGAATTTTCTTAAACATTGGACAAGGAAGGCTCTCAGTACATTAATGATGATATCTACGTGTTCCTAAACATACATTTAAGGATAGTTTAAAATAAAATTTAAATAAAATTACCTATACATTCGGCCTTATTCTCGTGACCATTGTTAAATTTTTAACAATTGTTAATTAAGCAATATTGTTAACTTAACAATATGTCTTGAAAATAGTATTCTAGTGCCTAATAATGAGTGTTAACGAAAGAATAAGTACCTAAAGTAAAGTTGAAAACGTATGTAAAAATATAAATTTTATTTTTAAAAAATTATGTTTTTTACTTCCTTGTACGAAGTAAAGGAAGTATTGTAATCGCGAAAAATTTCGGTTTTGAGATTTCAACGGAAATATCCATTTTGACCATCCCTGAATCCATTTTGACTAATTTCGTCGTGACGTCTGTACGTACGTACGTGCGTATGTATCTCGCATAACTCAAAAACGGTAAGCCGTAGAAAGTTGAAATTTTGTATTTAGGACTGCTATAACATCTAGTTGTGCACCTCCCTTTTTGGTCATTACATAATTTCTAGAAATGGTACTTTATTTGAAGCCTATAATAGATTTTAATGAAAAACTATCTTAAAATATAATCTAACACTTTTCAAATTTGGTATATAAGACCTTTATGTCAATTGGAATAACATAGTGGATTTTGTTTAAAACAGGCTAACCGGAAGTGGCATATTACCTGAAGGTGTTAACAGTTTTTCTTCAATAAAATGGTTTCATTTTGATTTTAGAAATAAAGGCTTCAAATAAATTTTTAGAGAATTAAATTCTGTGTCTCGCACATCAAGTATTATTAAATTAGCCCTTTGTATAAGCGAGATATGTATATTTAAAACTTATATAATTTTTGATTTTTGTAATGAAGCTTGCTATGGATTAGGACAAAAAATAACAAAAAAATAAAAAAATAGATGCTAATGTCAAATTACGTCAGATATGTGCAATTATATACTTGGGTCTATACTTCATATTGGTCTTGTGTACAAGGAAGTCGTGTGGTGTCCACATCAGATTTTTAATAAATTAAGAAAGAAGATTTTCTTTGACGTCATTATTTTGAACTGGAGAAAGGGCCGCATATTTAAGAGTGTAACCTGTAGATGGCGAGCGAGTGCGAGTTTTAATTTGATTTTGATATTAGTTCATTTTTCTGTCACTGTCTTTTCTTCTTTATTATTTACAATTTTGCGTGGTTTCTGTTGCTTTTATTACGTATTTCGATTTGTTAAGCAGGATTTTGAAGGATTTTAACTTAGCTTATACTCGTGTAAAATTAAAATGACAAACGAAAATATTAACCTCCAAACTATTATTCAAACGTCAAACAGATGATCTGTCATGTTTAACTTACCCGCACATGCCGTTGCTATTGGATGTACCGATGTTATTGCTTTACGGCCATTCATTGGTTCGGCGTAATTCTACGTCATACATGGCGGTAATTTAAATATTAAAATTTCATTAATTTTTTTCTGGCCAATTAATGAAAATTTTGCCAAAAGAAAAAATATGGGTAGCAAGTTTTCGTCTCTTTAAAAATATTTAATAAAAAAATGGCACGCAAGTAGCCCATTGTGTTAGAATGTTAGAAAGTTTTCAAGGCAAAGAAGAGTTTTTTCTTTACGTATTATTGTAAATAGATTTATAGATTATAACATTTTATACTACGTAGATATTTTTATTAAATTTAGCAAAATATGGTGATTTTTTGTGGTTAAAAGGGAAAATAAATACTGATGAATTTTGTATCAAGATGTAGATCCATAATTATTCTAGTTATACATTCGATAAGATTTTTTAAAAAATAAAAGTCAAAGAATGTGTAAAAACTCTTGTCCAATAATTAATGGTCTCAAAAGTAATATTAATTGAATCCAAATGTTGATCGTTGATTGCAACAACTATTGATTACAACAATGAATTTATATTATAAAAATTATAAAGTTTAGTAGTATAGCAGTATCGTGGTAAGCGTATGTAGTATATTGTCGAGTGGAGTACTCGGGAAGTTACTGATATATTGGGATAGCTGTGAAAGTGAATACTCGGTAGTGTTGTCGAGTATTGGGAAGCTATAGTATACGAAGACAGTAATAGCGACTCGGGAAGTTACTGGTATATTGGGATAGCTGTGGAGTGGAAATGATAACTCAGTAGTGTTGACAAGTATTGGAAAGCTATAGTATACGAGTACAATAACAGCATACGGACAGTTGGTGATACTGGATTGGAAGTAATGGGCCCGTCCAACTTTTTTTGAATTGTTTACATGTTACGAAGAATTTAAAAATAGAAATTCTGTATATTTTGTTTTCTTGAAATTACGCTTAATACTAATTATTAAAGTTTTGGCGCGAAAGTTCTGATGTTAGCGTCACTTCATCATAAGCAGGGAGAACCGACTTACGTTACCATTAATATGGCAATATACAATAAATGTTGCAAGAATAAAAATACGTATTCATTACAAACTGTGATCAAAAATCTTTCGATCTAATGGTAATAAAGTCAGCCAGATAGTTATCATATCATTTCAAAATATATATTTGTTTGATTTACTTACATGAATAGGTATAAGAGTATTGTTAAATGTTAATTTATGTAAAATTTCGATAGTAGGTACATACATAAATAAAAAACAGGTAAGTAAAATTAATATTTTTTGATCGTTTTCATAATCAAGTTATTTATTCGCTTTAATTAATGTGACTTTAAGACTTTCTTTAATATAATATTGAAGTTTTCATACTCACCAAGTGCTATTATTATAATTAAAATAGTATTTAAACTATTTTCTATTTATAATTAAATACAACAAAGACAGTATTGATTACAATAATCAAAGCCTAGTTCGTAATAAAAAGTAATCCAACATTTACATTACTATCTACTAAATGATTACAACAATGACAAGTATTGAGATTACAATAATTAAAACATAAATTATAATATAAATTTATTTAATAAGTAAATTTTCATTTGATCTTCATAAAAAAATACCCGGATATATTAAATATGGGTTTGTTAGAGTAAGTGCGTAAAACCAATCGCGAATATAGTGACATTTTCACAGGGAAACTGGGCTACTGTAAAGACGCTGACGTCACAACATGGCGACCATTTTACGCTAAAAACTTTAATTACATTATTATAGGTATAAAAATACAAAATATATAGCAATTTTATTTCTTTTGCATTTATTTATATTCAAAATTCATATGCGACATGTTATTTTTAAAAAGCCGAAGACTTGAACGGGCCCATTCAGCTAGTGGAGCTGAAGAGAGTTCAGAAAGAGAGTTGAAAGGAGTGAATTCTGTCCGGGCAGTTGAGTATACCGACGCTGTGGAGTATACAGTGGAGGTACGAAGGTCGGACAGTTGAATGTGATATAAATAGATAGTGAAATAAATAGTGACAAATATCGCGTAAAGAGTCTGCATCTACAAGAGTCTGCAACAGACCTGCAGTCTAAGATCGACAGGTTAATTTTGTAGTTTGTATATTTTAGTTATTTTACTAATTTGTAGAAATCATCAAAAGCATATCTTTACATTTTAAACACGTACAAATATCGTTGATCAGAGATTCATATTTATCTTAAATAATGACATTATAAATTATTTGTTCCCTTTTCCAAAATTACTGGGTAAAATACTTTCTTATGAGTAACTTCTCTTGAGAAATGTACATTTTATAATCTTGTACATTTATGTGCACCTCATCTTAGATGTACCAGAAAATAAGGACATCCGTATGTGACATTTCAAAATAACTGTATTAAAACATCTTATAAAATATAACTTCGTTCGTCACGAGACATTTAATTCTGAAGAAAATATACAATATAATCCCTCATATAAACATCGTATCTTAATGAAATCATTTCGGAGCTCTATAAAAGATCGTAAACGTATAACAAACCGTAGGTACTATTGTAATTTTATTTACTTAGAATGAATTCTTAGAAAACTATAAAACATTAACGATTTGATAGAATTGTAAACAGCCAAAATGAAATGAGTCCTGATGAACAGTAAAATCAATTTCAATTTCCTATATTTCGTCTTGAGTTTTACAGCTTCGTTCAACAATCAAAAACAAGTTATTGGAACAGATTCATATACGAGTTCTTTAAAAATAGATCAATGTAGGTATTCTAGGTATTTTATTTGAAAGATAGGTACAAACAATGCATCGTACATAAAACATAAAGGAGTCTAACAGCCTAGTCTTTGCAATGCAGTGTGATATTACAAATGTACATATGAGTTTATTTATATACATTTTCTGTTTGTTTCAGGTGGGTCTTTCTATAATAATTCTGATCAACTGAATGCAGGTATTTATATAATTATAATTATACCACATTAATTCCATTGTTGTCAATAATGTTAGAACATATAGTATAACATTTCGACTTTTGTGAATTTGAATTACACAGTCTTAAAGTTTGTTTTGAAAATTCGTGAATCCAATAAAAAATTAGTATTCAAGGCCGCTCCGTGCGATTGAACAGATTGTGCCCCGCACAAAGGCGCCTGACTATGAGGGGCGTCATTTCAAAAAATAAAATAAAAATAGTAGTATATAATTTTTTTTGCAAACTGGGTTTATTTGTAAAGGATTATTATCCTACCAAACCTTAATTTTTTTTGGTATTGTTATATTGAAATAATAATGTTGATTACAACAAAGAATATTTTGATTGTAGCACAAGAATAAGAATATTGAATACAAAAATGAATCCAACAATGAATTTAGTAAAAAAAGTAAAATAAATATCCTACTAAACGGATATTTTTCTGACATTCTTATGGTGCAAGCTATAACTGTAAAATTGTTGATTACAACAAACGATCTTGATTATAACGTAATAATATTGATTACAAGAATGAATCTAATAAAGGAAATTTCATTAATATTTTAAATCTAATATTTTTCGAAGAATCAAAAGCAATCAAAAGTATAGCTTATTTTAAAGCATGTATTAATTTGCAAATTATGTACATGTATTTTTATTTATTCTGTTAACATTATCTTTACAAAACAAAGTAACTTATAAAATTAAACATTGTTTTGGGGTAATAATTATAAATAACATTATAGCAAGGTTAATAGTTATATAAGAAAAAGAAAATGATAACAATGAGTGTCCGTGAGTTGACGCCCACACGGTACGAATATGTCATCATAAAATAAATAAATAAATACATCATCACGGCTTATTACCCATTGCTGGGTGTGTACAACGTAGATTGGCACACCCAACAATGGGTAATATGGCGTGATGATATATTTATTTATTTTATTTAAGTATATAATCCCAATATTTTTTGTAAATCCACTGGGTTACAGGATCGACCAAACTTTAACAGAAACTTCCTGAAAAAATTTCAAAAGACGTTCGTCTTGTTTTTCATATTCTATTAAATAATGAAACATAATAATGTATTATTCACGAAATATTACTATTCAAGGTCATTTAGGAACCGGCTGATATAATATTATTTGCAAATAACTTCACTGCATTTCGTACCCATAGGCGTGCAAAGGTGAAATATTTATGTATACATTTTAAATGAAAAAAAATCTGATGTGATCTGATTTTATACAAATTCCATAAAGACAGTTTCTTGCGAAAGATTATATATTTGCAGTACATTACCTTCCCTCAGCTCTGTGTATTTTACACAAATTCCATACAGAAAGTTTCTTAGAATTGATTCTATATTTTCAGTAAAATTATGACACAAACATGTTAATCGCACTTGACATTGACATCTATCAGAATTTTTTAAAATTATATTAGCTGTTTCCAGTGTTATTGAATAGCTGGCTGCTTTATGAAATTTAATTTGACACAGCATACAGACATGATCGTAAAAATAGTAAAATCATATTCTAGGGACTTTAAAACGTGCTTATTCATTAAAACTCACCATCGAATTTTTTGACCGAAAACAATTCCTTCCTTACCTAAAGGTATGACGGAAGGTATATATATAAACTTGATGTAAACCGTAAAATAATAATTTGATTTAAATGTCACCGTCTTTGGATAAACATTAGTACAGATGGCACTACAGTAACTCTAAGACATACGTCATTGCTATTTTTAGTGTGTTAGAAAGTAATGTCTCCATTTACGTATATCTATCACCACATAAATTAAATAGACATACGTCAACTAATCTTTCGCTTTCTAATACAAAATGTTGTTAAGCTACTGCTATAAAATTCTGTGTATTCTTTCTTCGAATAAATGATATTGAATAGTCATCTTTTGCGAATAATAGTATACCATCTAGCAACTAATCTATACCATTGTCGAGAAAATATACCGTATTTAATGTATAAATTTTGCTATAATATTGCGAAGAGAAAAAGTGGAGTAAGAACTTATATCTTAGAATTTTATGATCCATGTATTTACCATTTCTTCCGTATGTCTGAAAATAAATACATAGTAACCTCCTCCAATAATAATCAAAACTTTATGAAGTGAAGAGAAAAACGAGTAATTCTACTGTAGTAAATTTCCAAGTTTAATGAAAATCGACCTTTCTCACATGTTATGTATAACATTATATTGTTGCTATTAAAGTTTCCTCCTTAGGAAATAGTAAACTTTATATTCTCCGCGAAACTTTCAAATTAAATATTCTGTTTCCATACCCGAGGAATTAAAATTCTAGGGTTATGCGAGCCATTCTTTACTAGAGCACTAAAACTTGAATATTATTTGCGAAATCAAAGAAATCTAGCCATGCAGCAGCAGCTCCTTGAGCAAACATCAAAGTATTGAAAACAAAAAAGTAGGAATGCGCCAACTGTGATATTTGTACAGCTAGAATGAAAATGTAAACAAGCAAACGGGCTACTTTGCTCCAATGTCGGTCATTTCAACGCGATGAGGTAATTTGCTTCTGACCTTTCGCATTACTTTAACTATAATGATATACTTACCAACTTGAAAAAAACATAATTTCGTACAAAGATAAGATTACTCAAATTTTATATTCACGAAATGCTAAATATTCCTATTATTTCTTTTTAACTAACATTATGATACCAGATTCGTGACTGAAAGAAATATAACTAGTCGATTGCAATGGGGTCTCTAGAAAGTCTTAATTGCAGTTCTTTAAGCTGCAATAACTTTTAAGTATTAAACGTTTCAAATAACTTTCTTCCATATTTAAAAAATCCTTTACAAGAATATGACGGTCAAAAAATCATTTTTTGTGCAACCGGACGCGAAATAAGCATTTCGCAGCCGCAATACAGGCCGCGAAATTAAATTTCGCAACCGTTGTTATGGTAACGGCCGCGAAATTCATTTCGCGGACGTTGTCATGGTAGCGGCCGCGAAATTAGGTAAATAATCACTTTGACACTTGAGAATTGCATGGTTTTGTTTATCAAATGTTAATTCCATAGCCACCGTGAAAGCTAACTTTCTATATACAATGAAACTGTTTAAAATTAATAAAATTTGTAATTACATATTTTTTACGGTTGCACAAAAAATATTGTGTACACCTTGTCCGCGAAATCCTTTAGCGCCCTCGAGATTGTCTTGCCTCGGCCGCATGCGGCCTCGGCGACAATTTTTCTCTCGGTACGCTAAAGAGTGATTTCGCGGCCTTGATATACAAATAACTATTGTTGAACAATTGCAAATATTAATAAACACAAACAATAGCAACGTAATCAGGGACCCGGAACGGCAAAACGCGGAACCAGTGTCGGATTAGCCAATAGGCAGACTAGGCAATTGCCTATGGCCCCGAGCCTTTTAGGGGCCCCGTGCCCCGCTACATTTGATTAAAATAATATTAATTTGATTCTGAAATTTATTATTATTTATTTATTTTATTACGAACAAAGAAATCCTTAAATAAATTTTTGATTACAACAAAGAAATGCTTCCTTACAATAATGGAATCTTGATTACAATAATAAAAAATCTGGTGTGGCCATCACAATATCTAACGCCATTTACAGCCCGTCACAAAAAAATTAAGTTAATCCTTATTTTTGGATTAGCGAATTTTACTCTAATTTTGACATTTTATTTCTTAAAATATAGTCTAATCTAATCCAAGTAACTACCTTTTTTTAAACTCCTCAACAGGATTAAATCTCAATTACAGAGTGGGTTTACATTCACACACATTCATGCCTTAGTGGGATTCGAACCCAGAACCCCGAGGGCACTCATGACATGAGGTGTCGCTCTAACTATTGAGCCACCGGAACTATAATAAACTGAAGATAAAATTTTAAATACCGGGATAGGATAGAATTCACTAATCCAAAAATGAGGATTAGCTTAAACATTTTTGTAAATCGTTAATTTATATTAATCTAAATACATACCTACATATTTACTTACGCTGGAAACTGTATTGAATTCGTTTTCTATTGTTCTATTTACTTTTTTCTTTTTAAAACGTTACTATTATTATTTTGAAACGATTAGGTTTTTGATAATAACATTTATCTGTCATTTACATACATTTGAATAACTGCGTTTTGTTTGTTTAAAGCGTAGATTCTGGGATTTAAATTAGACAATTTTATAAATTTATCCATAAAATATATAGAAAAAGTATTGATGCAAATCTATAGAAAATTTAATAAGCTTTAATTTTTATAATAACAATCTCGGAAAAATAACATTGAAGGGTATTTTTCGAAGAAAAACTATTTTGAGCTTCTAGTAAAGTGCCATTTCCGGTTATTCAATTTTCACCAAAATCTAATGGACTCTGTTCATGACAGAAAAAGTTTGAAATACAAGGTTTCAATATTTTCTAAATGATAGTATTTGAGTTAGAGTGGAGGATCCACACACACATACACACAGCATCATCGTGAAAATGTTAAAATTGTATTCTAAGGACCTTAAAACCCAATTATAAAATTTCATGTATTTGACGTAATAGACCTTTTTATTTTAACGGCTATCTCTTTCTATCGCTGCAAATAGTAAGAGAATGGCGCGAACAACTGTCAGTTGGGCTGTCAAACGAAACGTCAAAAATATTGCAGTCATTAAAACACCTGTATTCTCAGTGAAAATTTACATCGTTAGACATTTTAATTTCAATAAAAACTTTTATAACTTATTTCGATAAGATTTTTTAAAGTTATGTGAGATATTCTCACATTTTACGTCTATTTTTTTTTAGAAACAAACGCCATAGATCTCAGTTGTTCTTACTATGCGCAGGTCCCCGTTGCGCATATCGTCTATCTCTTTAAATTGAAAAGGTCTATTGTTGCAAGAACAAAAATACGTATCCATTACAAACTGATCAAAAATCTTTAGAGTTAATGGTAATAAAGGAAGCCAGATAGTTGTTATTATATCATTTCAAATGAAAATATATATTTGTTTAATTTACTTACATGAATAGGTGTAGGAGTAATCTTAAATGTTAATTTATGTAAACCTTTGATAATACATATTATAAATAAATAAAAATTAGGTAAGTAAAATTAATAATTTTGCTCGTTTTCATAATCAGGTTAATTATTCGCTCTAATTAATGTGACTTTGAGACTTTCTTTAATATAATATTGAAGGTTATCATAATAGTATTTAAACAATTTTCTATTTATAATTAAATACAATGACAGTATTGATTACAATAATCAAAACATAGTTCATAATAAAAAGAAATCCAACATTTCTATTTACTAAATAATTACAACAATGACAAGTATTGAGATTACAATAATTAAAACATAAATTATAATATAAATTTATTTAATAAGTAAATTTTCTTTTGATCTTAATAAAAAATTTCTCCGATACATTAAATATGTGTTTGTTAAAGTATGTGTAAAGCCAATCGCGAATTTATGAGCAAAATATACATGGTCCACTCTATAGAGACATTTACAGGGTAACTGGACGACTGTAGTGACGCTGACATCACAACATGGCAACCATTATACGTTAAAATTTTTAATTACATTACATTATCGGTATAAAAACAAAATATATAGCAATTTTTATTTCGTTTTCATTTATTTATATTCAAAATTCATATGCGACATAAATAATTTCTAAAAAGTCGAAGCCTTGGACCCCATTGATTTGCAGAAGGAAATGTACTGGTTTTATAATCTTTTTTATGTTTGTCCTTAGTAGGTAGCCGTCGTGGCAGATGGAAAGGTTCTGTTAATCTGACTGTACATTTTGGAAACTCGGAGCCATACACAGTACCTTTGTAATTTAATATGTCTTGTTGAAAATTTACTAATTAGTTTAGTTGTTTTAATTAGAAAAGGGGAAGTGTAGTGTTAAAGGTGCGGTGGAATGTTAATTACTATGAAATGAAGATTCTGTTTTTGGTTGTTTTCATAACTGGTTCGTGTTGCTCATTTTCCACTATGCAAAAACAAACTTTGATCCGCCTCCACGTACTACAAGTTTAGCAAGAGAATATCTTTTTTACTAATATAAAATATATTCTCGAGTTTGCGTGCAATTATATAAATACAGAGTTTTTCAAATCGAATGTCCGGATCTTAAACTGCTCTCATCTGGAAACCCTAGGAATCTGAATTGACAGAAACAATAATTAAGGTTTGATAATTACTTGTGAAAATTCGCATTTTCTAATTTATAATTTCAGCCAAAAAAAAAACATTTTTAGCGACGAGGCTTATTTTTGGCTGAACGGTTTTGTAAACAAACAAAATTGCTGTATATGGGTTGAAGATAATTCACAAGCATGGAGCGCTCGTTGCAGCCAGAAAAAGGGCTGAAGGCATCATCGGCAAGAGCGGACTGGAATCTAAATATCAATTTGGGCCCACATGTGCGATGGCTCCTTTTTAGTAGGTACTAGTGTTAAATGAAACAAAATGCAATGTAACCCCCACCCATGTTAAAATGTGTTTTTCTTCTAACGTCATAAAAGTGAAATATTTTGTTTATTAACTGCAATCCGCAAACGTACTACTTGACGAGAAATATTTTTGATTATATTTTTAGTGGTAGGTAAATTATTTTTTTCCATAATTGTCAAAAAGTTGATATTTTTTACAAATTGTCTGTTTGTTATGTTATTACTGTTACCTTGACAACCATGTATTTCGCGCACGGTTTGGGAATACTAGTTATTTTTGTAACAAGCCCGGGAAATTAATTAAAATTACCAATAGAATAAGGCGATAACGAATAATTTATTGGGATGAGAAAATAAATTCTGGCAAATTAAGAAGGGCGTCAAAATTTGAAAACTAAAATATATTATTTATTTGATTACTCATTTTCATTATTGTGATCAACTTTCCTTTATTGTAATCAAGAAGTTTATTGTTGCAATTAAATCCCTCTTTCTATGAACTGAAGAGCTATAAGATCTTATTCGTTAGGACAAAATTACTATAAAACTTCCAAATTAACGGTACAGAAGTGAACAATATATTTTTTAATTTGTTTACATTAGAGGTCTAGTTAAAAGCAAAATAATTATCGTAACAATCGGTTCGTTATTATTCTAGCATTGTTATATTGAAATAATAACCTATGAAAATGTTGATTACAACAAGAATATATTGATTATAACTCAAGAATATTGATTACAAGAATGAATCCCACAATGAATCCAATATTTAAATACCTATTATCATTTTGCAAAGAATCAAATGCATATACAATTCTGAAATCTGTTGTAAAATTGTTGATTACAACAAACAATTTAGATTATAACCTATTGATTACAAGAATGAATCTAAGAAAATTTCATCAATATATTAATCTAGCATTTTTGAAGAACAAAAAATATAGTTTAAACTTTAATTTGCAAAGTTTACATCGTGAGGGGAAGGGGCGCTAAAATATAACGTAGCACAAAGGCGCCTAATACCCACAGAGCGGCCCTGTACAAAAGCTTTTATTGAAGTTAAAATGTCTAGCGATGCAAATTTTCACCTGGCAGTTGTTCGCGCCATTTTCTTACTATTTGCAGCGATAGAAAGAGATAGTCGTTAAATTGAAAAAGTCTATTGGCTGCCTAGACCGTGCGATTTTTCTCTGGGATTATTTGAAGTCACTCGTGTACGCCATGGACAATTCGAGAGCCGAAGGAGAACGTACGATGCGATATAGTCGGTGTATAGGCTCAAATACGAAGCATCCCGCGCGGTCGAATTCCATGCGGTCAAAATCCCACGCGGTCGAAATTACACGCAGACGAAATCCCACGCGGTCGAAATGTACCCTCACTACTTTGTCCGTTATACATAAATTCTAATATTTCCACGCCGTCGAATACCACTCGGTCGAAATGTTACACGATACAAATCCCTCGCCCCCGTACCGCATTCTCTTTATCGATCGTATTGCATTCTAACAATCTATGCTTTGTGTTAGTTCCGCGTCAAAGATAATATATTTAAAAAAAATTAAATCATATATTACTATACTACAAACTATTTAATGAATGAAGCAGGAAAAGAATTTACTTATACATTTTAAGTAAAATTATTGATATTATTGGTCCGCCATTTTAGATTAGCTGTCATATTATGGGAATAAGCAATTCATTCCTTATTTCAGTTGAAAAATTATGTATTACTGTATCTATTATAAATCTTATGTTGCTTTTATTTCCAAATATATTTTCTCCAGTCTGCATATTTTGACAATAACGGTAACTTGATGTATCTACACATACTTGTCTACTTGAAAATAAATTTAATTATTTTATAATATTAAATAACTAGTAAACTATCATGTTTACTTAAAATGTATAGGTAAATTCTTTTCCTGCTTCATGCATTAAATAGTTCGTTGTACAATAATATATGTTTTAAAATTTCTTTTTAATATATTATCTTTGACGCGGAACTACCACGAAGCATAGATTGTTAGAATGCAATACGATCGATAAAGAGAGCGGTATTTCGACCGGGTGGGATTCGACGGCATGGAAATATTTGAATTTCTGTAGAACGAACAAAGTGGTGGGGGTACATTTCGATCGGTTGGGATTTCGATCGCGTGGGATTTCGACCGCGTGGGATTTTAACCGCGTGGAATTCGACCGCGCGGAACGAACTCCTCAAATATGCTAAAATATGATTGAAAATTGGACTTATCGTATGCGAACCGTCAAGTGCAGCTGTGGTGAGTGGTGGTAATCTCAATTATGTTAATTTCAATTATTAATGTCTTTGATTATACTTTCGTTGAATAAGAAATATTTGTTGGAATTTGAATTGGTTTGATTTTGATCTAATATCAAAAACCCGGCATTGAAAATGAAAAATTCTTTATTTCGCGAAAGTGTTTTCCTGCAATTTGCGAAATTAAGTAAAATTCACTGGTTCTAAAAATAACCCTTCCATCCATCTTAAAATATATAGGATTGGAGTTCCAAATTTGAGCAGGGGTTGGTTCGTGATTTTATTCCTGCCACAAGACCGGAAAATTACCAGACTCCGGTTGTTTCCGGTAGAGCTGCACGCTCAGAAACATCCTTCTTACAGACAGGAAGCGGGCGAACAGTGGTAGTCAAACAATGGCTCAAAGACCCGCCAAGGAAGCGGCGAGACTCAATGAAGGAGATTGTTTGCTTGTCCGATATCAAGACGATGAAAACGCAGACGTATTGCCAGTGGCGTAGCCACTGAATGTTTCACTGAGTATCGCTCCGTGGATAAAAGGCGCCTTTATGCAAAGTTATATTTCAGTGTCCCCTATAATGTATAATTTGCAAATTAACATACTCTTTAAAATTTAAACTATACTTTTGATTCATCGATTTAAAATATTGATGAAATATCCTTTGTTAAATTCAATATTATTAGATTATAATCAAAATCGTTTGTTGTAATCAACAATTTTACAGTTATAGTTTGCAACAGCAATGCCAGAAAATTGTCTGAAAAGCGGGATATTGATTTTAGTTATTTCTTTTCTGGTAAGTTTTAATAATAAAAGGAAATTTAAAAAATAATTCAATAAAATAAAATATCTTCACGGCACATTACCCATTGCTGGGTGCTGGGTGTGTCAATCTGCTTTGTACACAAATTTTAAGCAATGATGATTTATTTGTACCTTACGGGCACTCATCACTGGCGTGGAGAGTGCACCACGGGAGTCAAGAAATTCAATATCGGGAGAAATGAAAATTATTTCATTTAAATTTCAAAACTGTAAATCATAAGCATTTGATTCTTTGCAAATTCTAGTTACCTCTCTCTACCCTTGGTAAGGGAGTTATAGGGATCGTGCTAAAAATCGCATATCGAGACTTTGGTAAATGACCACGTTTTAGGGTCCCTAGAATCCAATTTTAACATTTTCACGATGATGTCTGTGTGTATGTGTGTGTGGATCCTCCACTCCCTTGTATTTCCAACTTTTTCTTTAATGGAAAGAGTCCAATAGATTTTGGTGAAAATCGGATAACCGGAAATGGCACTTTACTAGAAGCTCAAAATAGTTTTTCTTCGAAAAATACCTTTAATTGTTATTTTTTGAGATTAATGTTATTATAAAAATTAAAGATTATTAAATTTTCTATAGATTTGCATTACTACTTTTTTTATATATTTTATGGATAAATTTATAAAATTATATATAATTTAAAACCCAGAGCCTACGCTTTAAACAAACAAAACGTAGTTATTCAAATGTATGTAACTGACAGGTAAATGTCACTATCAAAGAACTTAAAATTTCAAAATAATATTAGTAACCTTTTAAAAAGAAAAAAGTAAATAGAACAATAGAAAAGGAATTCAATACAATTTCCAGCATAAGTAAATATGTAGGTATGTATTTGGATTAATAAAAATTAACGATTCAAAAAAATGTTTAAGCTAATCCTTTTTTTAAAGAAATAAACTTAGAGTAAAATTCACTAATCCAAAAATAAGGATTAACTTAATCTTTTTTTGACTCGAGCTTAAATGGCGGGGGGTATTGCGTTGGCCACACCAGATTTTTTTTAAATATTGGATTTATTCTTGTACTTTGTAATGTTGTATAGTAATTTTTATGTAGTTTTCTTTCTATAACCTTCAAAAGTTAGTATCTCGTAACAAATTCTGAAAAAGTAACAAGTAAATATTTGAAACTCTCAATTTGTAAGAATTTGAAGCTACCGTATTAATAAGATATCAAAGAATATTGTCTTTGTTGCTTTGTGTTACGTCCTAACCTTGTTCAATATTAGATTACCAAAATATACCAATTAGGCTAATTATTTATTCATGTTGACGTCATGAAACGTAAGAAGTTTATCTACTTATTTTTACCTGTAATCTCGTAACAAAACACTGAATTATGTTCAAAGAAAATACATGTATTTAGGTAATACATTACATATTAATTATTTTATTTCTTTCGCGACTTGTTTTAGGGGTAGATCCTCATTTTTGGATTAGTGAATTCTATTCTATCCCGGTATTTAAAATTTAACCTCATGTCATGAGTGACCTCGGGGCTCTGGGTTCGAATCCCACTAAGGCATGGATGTGTGTGAATGTGAACCCACTCTGTAATTGAGATTTAATTCTGTTGTGGGGTTTAAAAAATGTAGTAACTTGGATTAGATTAGACTATATTTTAAGACATAAACTGTCAAAATTAGAGTAAAATTCGCTAATCCAAAAATAAGGATTAACTCAATCTTTTTTGTGACTCGGGCTGTAATGGCGGGAGATATTGTGTTAGCCACACCAGATTTTTTTGTTATTCGTAGTATTAAAAAATCATAATTGTTTTAGTTCAACTGCATTTGAAGTTTAACGAAATCTATAGCTATCTTTCTCGCTCCTTTTGAAGTAGTCTGCGCGAGAAAGATAGTGTAACGTGTGAGCGCCGATGCTACGCTGAACAAGCGTCTAAGTATAGCGATGACAAAATCGCGCTAGCAGCCGGGCTACGTAAACAAACAAGCCGCAATGTGTTTAATTACTTCCGGTCGCCTGAATCTTTTGATGTCATTGTAATTATGCGGTCGAATATTCTAGAGCTCTCTAGAAGTTAATGGCAGCTGTATAAAAGGGACGCATCTATGCTCGGGAGTTAGTTAGTTACATTGAGAGACATAGAGATATTCACATAGAGTGTTAGTGAAGCACAGCAGTATTTTGTTGAGCGGATGCAGTATAGTGTCGAGTGGAGGAGTTTCTGGTTAACTGGGATAGCTGTGGATGTAAAAACTCGGTAGTGTTGACGAGTATTGGGAAGCTATAGTGTACAAGGACAGTAACGGCGAGGCGGGAAGTTACTGATATACCGGGATAACTGTGAAAGTGAATACTCTGTAGTATTGAAAAGTATTGGGAAGCTAGGTATACGAGGACAGTAACGGCAAGTGGAAGTGGATACTCGGCAGTAGTGGTGAAGAATTGTGGCATACGGACAGTCGGTGATACTGAAGCTGTGGAAGTAAGATAGTAAGTTACGTAAATAGACAGAAGTATGACTTCTGTCCGAGCAGTTGAATATACAGACGCTGTTGAGTCAGTTGAGTATATAGACGCTGTGGAGCTCGGTAGGCGGACAGTTGAACGTGATATAAATAAATAGTGACATAAATAGTCGAAATAAATAATTAGTAAGATCGTATAAATAAATAGTCGTGTTAATTGTTACATAAATAATGTTAGTCTTATGTAGTTCATTATAGTTTTAATAAGTCTTAATTCGTTTTTTTAATAATTGTTTAATATTAGTAATAGTCATTTTCATTATAGTTATTAATAATTACTTCACCCAAATAAATTAAAAAACGTTACAATATGTCTTTTTGTTTAAAACTCTTAATTAAAAGAATTTTTTGATTACAACAAAGAAATTCGTAATTATAATTTGATTACAACAATGAAAATGATTGATCACGCAACTTGGCTTATGTCTTAATTTTCAATTCGGGTTCGAACTTGAACTAACGCACTCAGCCACGCAATCCAATAGAATACACAAATACTTCTAAGAGAAAATCAAAACTATAATCAAATTTAAACACAATTCTTTCCTTCTCTGGACAAACTAGACTACATTAGCTCTTTATCAGTCTATAAAAGTCTAATTAATCGAGCGATTTCTCCGTTTTATGTAGCAGTAGCAGTCATTAATTTTCCCTGATTAGGTATCGGCGATCTAATTCAATTTGCTGACCAGATTTGAATGCATCTGAATGCAATGAAACAGCGGAGGTAAATTACGGTCTCGGCTACTCAAAATAATGAAAAATAAATCTTTTACGAACGCCGAGTGCATTTTTAACTGCTCTATCTAGTAAGCAGATCTAGTACTAACGCTTTTACTGAATATTAATGTCTGAAAATTGAAATTTATTGTCTGCCTTATTAGGGAGCTTTAAATCGTAAAAACGTTATTTCAAAATGGCTGATCTCGCATTAAATTTTAATTTGGATGACATTTTAAAACGTTTTAACATAATAATGACCGGGTTTATTGGTTTTTAAATTATTTCATTAGTGTTTTTGCACCTGTGGAACGACTGATTCAATTGAAAGGTTGTAACCAGTTTTATTACCCAATTAAAGGCACTTTCTTCCATTATGCGAAAATAAATTAATCTATATGAATTTTTGACAATATTATTATACAGAAAATTTACTCTAGGTAGAACAGAAAAAAGACTACTTTAAATAGAAATTCACCAAGCCAAGTATGATTTAGCCTAACATGAAAAAAAGTATTTTTCAGATGAATTCAGTTTTACTTTCTAACATAGACTTCTTTTAAGTCAATGTATTTAACTAATCCAAAAAGTAGTTGGCGTCTTCCTGTGAAAAATAAACTTCTTCAAAGCAGGTTCACCAGGGGCGCGCCGTGTGGGTGGGCAGGTTGTGCCCCGCACAAAGGTGCCTAAGTTAAATAATAATAAATTTTTATAAAATGCTTTTATTCCTAAAGACAAAATTACTATAAAACTTACAAATTAACGTGTAGAAACGAACTGTATATTTTTATTACCTCTCGCTAAGAGAGGTATTGGATACATGCTAAAAATCGCATATCCCGATTTTAGAGAATAAGCACGTTTTAAGGTCCCTAGAATCCAATTCTAACATTTTTACGATGATGTCCGTATGTGTGTGTGGATATTGGATCCACGATTTCTCAAATGCTATAAGACTTAAGACATTTTTAACTACGGATTCCTCAATCTAACAATAATGGAAAGAGTTGATTAAGTTTTCGTAACAATTGGACAACCGGAAGTAGTAGTTACAAGAAAAAAATCATCTAAATATTATTTAACGAAAATGTATGTAAATACTTTTATTAAAGAACGTTAAATTCTTTATTCGATAAATATAAATTCATTATTATATCTTCTATAGATTTAGAGATAAAGAAATGCATATAAAATAATTTGATGTAAAAATTCTCAGATCAAACTACTTCAAGGCAAGAAATTCAAATGTTTGTAATTGACACATAAATGTCACTGTCAAAAATATTTGTATGCCACTGTCAAAAATATTTGTACATCATTATGATTATGAAAATAAAAATAAAAAGTCCACAACGCAAAAGAATACCTATACGTAAAAAAGAATATAAAAGGAATTTGCGAAAAAATGACAAATATAAAGAAAAAGAAAAGGAAAGTAGAAAAAGAAAATTTCAGGATATTGAATATAAAGAAAATGTATGTATTGTACATAATTTATATTAAAATATCCCATAGATTTTGCAAATATATGTGAGAATTATTTTGTAGTGAGACATGAATTTGTATTTAAAAATATTTTTCCTACAACCGTGCGTGAAAAATACTTTTCACGCACTAGTGTTTGAAAAGTAAATAAGCGTTGCTAGGCAACATTAAAATTCGTTTAATTTACGTGTCGAGTATATAATTAGGTAGTAAATAATAATGAAAGTACTAAAATTTATTAAGAAATATAAATATACACTGTAAATGAGACAAATCTAATATTTTTTTAACAGATTGAGTACTAATCTAATTTTTAAGAACATTAACATTTTTTTTGACATGTATTCTAACCTAACCTAATTTTTAATATTAATATTAAATGTACAATTTGTGCATTTTAAAAGACTAATCATCGTCTGTCTGAGATTCTTCCAAGTTTTTAAGTTACATTTTGTACAGTGTTATGAGAAAGAGTACACTCAGTATTATGAGAAACATCAATACTATTTCGGTTGTAGGAAAAATGTTGTATGCAACACGTGTGTAAAATAGTATTTTTTGTCTCGTGCTACAATTTGTAAAACATTACACCCGACCAAAAAAGTACTACTTTACACACTTGTTACATAAATAACTATTTTGTTTTATGCGTACAACCAGGTAAAATATCTGGCGAGAGGTTATGTGCTGGCCACATCAGAGTTTTAATTTTTAATAATAAATACGGGAAATTCAATATCAGTAGAAAATAAAAATAAAATTATTTTACTTAGATTTCAAAATCGTATGTAAATCATATAGCATTTATTCTTCGCAAATAGGTATTTAAATATTGGATTCATTGTGGGATTCATTGTTGTAATCAATATTTTAGAGTTATAATCAATATATTTTTTGTTGTAATCAACATATTCACTTCACATTTCAATATAATAATGATAGAAAAATAACGAACTGATTGGTACGATAATTATTTTACTTATAACTAGAACTCTAGAGCTCTAATGCAAACAAATTAAAAATATATTGTTCTACCACGATAATTTGTAAGTTGTGTACCAATTTTCTTTTTACGAATAAGAAACGTTTATAAAAATTTACTATTATTTGCTTTACTGTCTTGTAACGGCGTCCCTCAAAATCAGGTGCTTTTGTGCGGGGCACAACCTGCCCACCCGCACAGAGCGGCCCTGGCCTTTAGAGCTGAAAAATTAAATTTTAATAAAATAAAGATTCTATTCTATCAGTTAATTCCCAGTTTGTGAACTTAAGAGGAAGTTAATATTTAAGATTTTCCGATAGGTTTGAAAGTGCTGAAACTTTTCCCAATAAAAATTAAATTGCATCATCGGAAAGTGTGTCACGACAAGGAAAAGAAAAATTGAATATTCAAGTAGTGCATAATAAAAATGGAGAGCAGTTCGTTTCTTCTCGTCGTGACACCGGCAGACGCTACGCCATCTAGCTCTTTCGATTGCAGCTGACAAGCTGCATTAAGCTCAGTGCTTTCCAACGAAAGCTTAATGGTAAATATTATTCATACACTAGTGGATCATTTTGTCACCGATTTACCCAGCGGTACGTGGAGAACGTGCTTGTTTTGTTGTTTGTTTTTCAAAAGAAGCTGCAGGTTATAAATGGGCGGGAAATTTAAATTTCAACTATTTTTCACGTCAATGCATAGGGGTTGAATATTTCAAGTGATATTTTACAAGTCTGTCGGATTTATTTCGTTTTTTGGAATATGCTAAAAGGCTGAGACTAAAGCTGGTGGAATATTTTGTAGAGTCCATGAACAAATTCTTTTTTATAACCTTACATACCCCCCCCCACATAATTTGCAAATTAACACACGCTTTAAAGTTTAAAGTATACTTTTGATTCTTCGAAAAATACTAGATTTCATATAGTGATAAAATTTCCTTTGTTAGATTCATTTTTGTAATCAATATTGTTATAATCAAAATCGTTTCTTATGCAATCAACAATTTTACAATGGACCTTTTCAATTTAAAGAGATAGAAGATATGCGCAATGGGGATCTGCGCATAGTAAGAACAACTGAGATCTATAACGTTTGTTTCTAAAAAAATTTAGACGTAAAATGTGAGAATATCTCAGATATCTTTAAAAATCTTATCGAAATAAGTTAGAAAAGCTTTTACTGAAATTAAAATGTGTAACGATGCAAATTTTCACTGAGAATACAGGTATTTTAATGACTGCAATATTTTTGACGTTTCGTTTGACAGCCCAACTGGCAGTTGTTCGCGCCATTTTCTTACTATTTGCAGCGATAGAAAAAGATAGCCGTTAAATTGAAAAGGTCTATTATAGCTTGCAACATAACAATGCCAGAAAATAATCTGTTTAGCAGGATATTTATTTTACTTTTTCTACTAAATTCATTGTTGGATTCTTTCTTGTAATCAATATTCATGAGCTATAATCAAAATATTATTTATTTTAATCAACATCTTCACAATTATTATTTCAATATAACAATGATAGAAAAATATAGGTTTGGTAGGTAATAATCTTTTACAAGCGGCCTCGGCGACAATTTTTCTCTCGGTACGCTAAAGAGTGATTTCGCGGCCTTGATATACAAATAACTATTAAACACGGTCATAAAAAGATTTTTTTAAAAAGTTAAACAGTAAAAGATATAATAAATATGTTAAATAGGACAAAGTCGGAGTAATTACTATTTAATTACAAAAATACCTCGAAAAATACTGTTACCTATTTCAAAATTATAAGACTATCGCCGTGTAGGGGCAACGTTCAAGTATTTATTTTGAAAATATGAAAATGCGAATTCAAAAAATGAATGCACAAGCTCGACCTTTGTAGCATCATATTTCGCTTTGAATTGCATCGCAAGTGTAGCCCCTGAAAGTAAGGGTCACAAATGAAGAGCAACGGAAAAAATGTTAGCACTTAACAATATCAAATATGCGTTCCGTTTAAAGTAAGAAAAATAAGACCCATAGTGTTGAAATGAGCCTGTTTCACATTTTTCAGAAAGTATTTTAAATGAAAGTTTATGCAATATTTTTCTTATTAATAATTATTTTTTTAATAATTTGTTATTATTTTCGTAAATAATTAAATACAAATATTGGCGCCAAAAATAGTCATGAAAAACAACCCCCCACTCCTGTGTCGTAGAAGCTCATACATTACGTCATTCACAGCCAACAGAAAAACAGTTTTTCCATCACTTACATTTATTTTTGTTATTTAGATAAATAAACGTAGGCGATAGTTTGTCACATGTTAATAACAAACTTCTAATTTGACATTTGACGCTGACATTTTTCTGTTATAAATGAGTAATAATGGCAATACAGAATACACTCAAGCCAAGTCGGACAGTTTACCGAAAATCGAAAGCTGGATGATGGCTGAATTTATATCAGAAAACGACTGTTTTACTGTTGCCGAAATAAAGTGTGTTAAAGAGTTAAGGTAAAATGAAATGTAAAAACCCAACCATCAACTCTTCGACCTACTGCTACAATTTTATTTTCTTCACATCTTTTGGCATATTTATAAATTTAATAGTAGGTTTGTTCCTAGCGCATTATTGCAAGAAGGCACAATACGATACTAAAAATTACTCATTTTATATTCAATTTTGTATTATCTAACACGAACCTAACTCAAAAATTTGACACTTGTTTGACAACTTTGACGATATATTTATCATAACACTTGTAACAAAACACAAAGAATTGACACTACAAGGGACCATTTGGAGCCGAAGAAGATGTATGTGTTGTGACGTCACATTCTGTTTCAGATCACATGACTTTCTCAAAATATTCTTGCAACAGCCCACAGCCCTATTTACGATTACTTGAAATGGAGACCTATACGCAGTTTGAAGATAACACCTGATCAGGCCCGATCCTAGCGGGTGTTCATTTTGTTCCCAGAACAAAGGCGGCCAAGTTTGGGGGCGGCAAAGCCATCCTAACTTGTTATAAAAAAAAAAATATTTAAGAATTTTAACAATATCAACAATTTATGAAATAAACATTAATAAAGCATTATTATTTTAATTACTTGGTTTGGCCGACTGGTAAAAATATCTATCCTAATAGGTATATAGTTTATATTATTAAAATACTGAGTATACTTATGTTGTCAATCAGTGGCGTAACTAGAAATCTTGCGCCCCTATGAGAAAATTTTCTGGGTCGTCTTGATTTACAATCCTCCAAGAAAAAATTTAAAAGCAAAAAAATATATATTAGTTTTTACATATTACGGCGTCAGTAATATTATAATCAATTTTTTACGTAATTATTATTCAAACTTTTTCATGATTGTAATCAAATTTTCTTTGTTTTAATCAAGCTTTTCTTTGTTGTAATAAAAAATCTTTAGAAAAAAGCCTAGGGAATATAATCTTGAAATAGATATACATAGGTACGGAGTGTTAATCAAAAAGCGGGCCATAGGCGTTTAACATTAGAAATCAGTTTTCCTTTGCGTAAAAATGTTTCAAATAAAACTTGTAGATAATTAAATTTTACGTCTAAATCATTAAACTTGTTTTTTAACATAGTATTAGGTAAATGATTTTATTTCTAATTTACTATGCTCTGTTCCATTTAAGCCATTCAGCAGATCGTGCTCGCATCAGAGCCAGTTTTAACTAAACTTGTTTCCTTTCTCCAATTTCAGCCAATCAGAGCGGTCAAAACTATTCCCTATTCTCTATAATATGAATGGCTTAAATACCTGAAAAAATAGAGGGTGGGGGGCATTTTTATATAAGGACAAAGGCGGCTGATATGTTAGGATCGACCCTGCACCTGAATATAGCGGGCATAGTATAAACAGACGTGAGATTTCGAATTAAAATCCATTGTTTTTATTCAAAGCAGTGAACAGTGAATCATACCTAGTTGTAGATTTCTCTGGTAATTTCCAACGCGCTCAAGTCAACATGAAATAATATTCACTTTAATCACCCGTTTCATGATCTCTCCATCTCTGTCTAGCACACAGGGCCGTCTCATTCCCACGCACATAAATTTTTCCATATTCTACTTGGCGGGAATTCATACTTGCGGTAATAAATGGCATTTTAAACAGCCTAGCGTCATCATGAAGATTTATAACACCGCGGTCGTAAGGTGAACATTTAATAACCATTTATTAACAACTGAACTTAATCCGTTCCTGGAAAATTAGCGAAATTAATCGCCGAATGTGACCGAGTTAATCCGAACACAACCGAGTGGGATATTAATTGTAGTATTATGCAGTGAATATTCGCGAGGACATTTCGTGGGTGTGGGTGTTTTGTTTGTTTATTAATGGCGGGAATTTTGAATTAAATAAGTGAATAACATTTGTTATTTGTTGCTACAGAAAAAGTAAATTTGCAGCAATTAATTGTGACTAGAGAAGCTAATTAGTTTTTTTTTCTACTCTCTTTGTAAGTGAATTAACGACGTTGAATTGTTGCTGGGTTAATTGCAAATTTTCTGACGTTTACAAACTGTTTTCAAAGTAATTTCAATTTTATAATGAACTAAAATAGATAAATTAATCTATTGTTACGTCAACAATACCAAATAATAAGATATTGCGCCTTGGGGTCCTTTATAATTTTTTAAATCTGATTTGAAAGAGTTCAGTAGGTAATTCCAGAACGTCTGCTTCTCATTTTTACCTCCCGCTTCCCTTGGTAATCACATATCGAGATTTTGGTAAATGACCACGTTTTAAGGTCCCTAGAATCCAATTTTAACATTTTCACGATGATGTCTGTGTGTGTGTGTCTGTGTATTTGTGTGTGTATGTATGTATGTATGTGTGTGTGTGTGTGTATGTGTGTGTGTGTGTGTGTATGTGTGTGTGTGTGTGTGTATGTGTGTGTGTGTGCGTGCGTGCGTGCGCGTACGAGTGCGCGTGTGTGCCTGTGTGTGTATGTGTGTGGGCGTGTGCGTGTGTGTGTATGTGTGTGGGCGTGTGCGTGTGTGTGTGTGTGTGGATGGTCCACTCTAACTCAAATACTATCATTCAGAAAATTTTGAGACCTTTTTCTATTATGGAAAAAGCCCATTAGATTTGTTGAAAATCGGATAAACGGAAATGGCACTTTACTTCAAGCTCAAGATAGTTTTATTTCGAAAAAATACCTTTAACTGTTATTTTTTCGAGATTAATGTTATTATAAAAATTAAAGATTATTAAATTTTCTACAAATTTGCTTAATACCTTTTCTACATATTTTATGCATAAATTTATAAAATTATATATAATTTAAATCCCGGAGCGTACGCTTTAAACAAACAAAACTCCTTGGTTGCCCATTTATTCATATATAAATATATGTAACTGACAGATAAATGTCACCGTCAAAGAACTAATCATTTCAAATTAATAATAGTAACGTTTTAAAAAGAAAATAGTGAATAGAACAATAGTAAATATGTAGGTATGTATTTAGATTAATAAAAATTAACGATTCACAAAAAAATTTAAGCTAATCCTCATTTTGGATTAGTGAATTATAGGCGGTGTTCACAAAAGTATAGTCAGCGCCGACAACGGGCAAAAATGACAAAATGGTTACTCATTGAAACATAGCACATAGCAAGGTTAGTTTTGTCAGAATAATTTTGCAATTTCTATCTTATAAAATACTTGCAATGAATGCGAATGATAGGACGTCAAATATTATGTGATGCAGTGGGGGATGTAATAAGTCTTACAAAATTACCGATTGAAATATCAAATTTTATAAATTTCCTAGAAGATTATATGAGGAACAGATGTTTAAGAAAATAACTTTTCAACACATATCTTCTACTAACATGAAAAATTCTCTTAGGTATACATATTTTCTTATTGTGAAAAATACTTATCGTATGAATAAAATTCAAACAATAGTCGTTTGATTGCAATAATGAATTATATAAAAATGTGTTTCTTAAGTTAATATTTGAACAAAATATAACACAAGAAGCAGAAAATTGTCTTAAAATTATATAATATTTGTAGTTGTATGAAATAGATGTCTATTTTTGACATAATTTGTCTATTTATTATAGATTTTGTACATGTAATGTTAATGTTAAAGGTAGAAATTCACATGGTTCGTATTTTTCGTGTATTTTCTTTTCCGAGCTCGTGCAACTGATTCCATTTAGAGCCTGGTATATTTTCAATGAAGAATCTTCTTCATTTATTGCGAATATAAAAGAATGATGCTAACATCATACACTGATATCGTGATATGTAGAAATATTCTTCTTTCCAATCAATCGAGTTTTCCAACTTTTTAATCTCAATTACAATTTCCATGTATTGTGCATCTTGTAACATTTAACTAATATTATAAATTATAATATAAATTTAAATTTGATAAAATGGTTTACAGAAATCACACATAATATGAGAAAAATTATATTTTCTGCCACAGTACCTTCGCTGGTATTTTGACTTTTTTGATTGTCACATCACATATACAGCATTTTAAATATTTTCTTTATACATTTCAATATACTATGATGTATAATATTTATACATAATAGCAACAACTCTAAATAAAAGTGTAAATTGTATCACTTTCTCGAAATGTCAAAATTGATTCGGAAATCAAAAAGCCAATGTAGCCGTTAGAGGTGCTGACGCTCAAAATGTGCACATCGCCTATACAGTGTGTCTCACAACTCGCGCCCCAGAGCAAATGAGGAAACACGAGACTGCACTCGGATGTGTAATTCCGAAAAAGAAAAAATCTAGCTTAAAAGATATTCGAGAAAAGACGTCTTAAAATTGACCATTCAGAGACCTACACCTTTAACGTGTGTTTGCCGTAATTTTACGTTACTAGGGTTTTATACAAATCAAATCTTCTTTAAAATGTGTGGGCGACTGTAGTTTTCGAAAAATGTCAGTGTCAAATTAAATTTGACAAGATGAATAAAAAAGGCAAATTCTTACCATGTATTCAGCCGCTGATTACTTAGAAATGATTATAATTTTCGGAGAATGTGGACGTAACGCCAGAGAGGCAGCACGTGTCTAATCGGAACGATTTCCGGATAGAAATCTTGTGGATGACACCCTCGCTAACCTAAATTTGTTGACAGGGAAAAGTCAACTCTAAAGTGTCAAAAATACAGTAAGTAAAACAAATATTATTATTTTTAAAACCTAACAACCAGTTTTATTTTGTAATAATATCATTACACCTCAAGATATCCTTCCGGGATTGGTGGATTAAAAAGTCTTGTAACTCCGTTATGCAAGCAGCCGCAAATTATTTTCTTCTATTTGTTGACAACCTATAATTTGACAAGGTGAATAAAAAAAGGCAAATTCAGCCGCTGGTTACTTAGAAATGATTATTTTCGGTGAATGTGGACGTAACGCCAGAGAGGCAGCATGAGTCTAATCGGAACGTTTTCCGGATAGAAATCTTGTGGATCATAAAGTAATGACACCTTCGCTAACCTAAATTTGTTGACAGTGAAAAGTCAACTCTAAAGTGTCAAAAATACAGTAAGTAAAAAAAACAAATATTATTTTTAAAACTTAGCAACCAGTTTTATTTTGTAATAATATCATCACACCTCAAGATATCCTTCCGGGATTGGTAATTAAAAAGTCTGGTAACTCCGTTATGCAAGCAGCCGCAAATTATTTTCTTCTATTTGTTGAAAACCTATTGTCGTCGGCAAGTGTCAGTTTCGTCTGGGGCGCGAGTTGTGAGACTACCTGTATGCAGGCCCGGATTAGCATTTCTTTACGCCCTAGGCCAAAATTCATAACTGCACCCCCCTCTCCCTCTCAATATATACCGAGTTTTAATAATGCTTGATTTCATTAAATTCTTGTTCCATATCGATGCCTTTATGAATCTATAAACGCACTGAAAACATGTTAAGAAAACCTACAAACTCACAGTGAAGCGGCTCGTTTTCCAAATTTGTACTCGTGGGTTAACAGATTGCCTTATGAAATTTGTTTTCAATATACCTACTATTATCAGTCATCAAAGCTACGTTTACCATCTTTTTATAACTAGCTGAAGATTACAACTTTTATTTTGCTTCTCTATCTCTCAAATGAAACGCATGTAAACAATAATTTTGGTTTTATTAGATGCAGTTTTTAATTCTGAACAGTTTTACAGTATTACAGTCATGAAAATTTTACCATTGTATTTGCTAAGATTCATAAGTAGACACGCGGTATATAAATATTAGAATTATTTAAAATCTTCGACAACTGTCATAGTTCAACAGGATTTCCCAATCACTCTACTATACTCATTTTGTATAATTAAAGCAAATGTGACTGTTTACGTCGTCTATACTATTATTCACGAAAGATGACTATTCAAGGTCATTTGTTCGAGGAAAGAATACGCATCACTTTATAGCAGTAGCTTAGCAACATTTTGTATTAGAAAGAGGAAGATTATTTGACCTATGTCTATTTAATTTATGTGGTGTGACAGATATACGTAAATAGTGGCATTACTTTCTAACACACTATAAATAATAATGACATATGTCGTAGAATTACAGATACCTAATTATCTACTACACTGCCCTCTGTGGTAATATTTACCCAGTGGCGTTAACGTTTTAATCAAATTATTATTCCTTGGTTTATAAGTTAAGTCTATGTTTTTGTATTTTGCAAAAACATAAGTGAAGAACATAAATTTTTCAGAAAGGCATTATTTAGAAGAAACATAATTTTCAAATGAATTACTCTTAGTTCTTCAGTTAAAATGTGTCCATAAATATTACATGTTGCACGCCTATGCATTCGAAATGCAATGAAGTTATCTGCAAGACGGCTCACAAATGACCTTGAATAGTCATCTTTCGTGAATAATAGTTTAGTAGAGGTGGTGCCAAATGTCATGAGCTATGAAATGCGCAGATCAAGAAGAGAGACAGGAGACAGCTAGAGAAAGGTCAGACAATAGGGGAGAGAAAGATAGAGTTTTGCTTTCTGCGCAACAGCTCTTGAGATTTGGCACGGTTATAACTGCAGGCACTTCTCTCTTTCCGTTTTCTTATTTATCCAACTACTCGATGTGCGCCCCCTCCGTGCCTGCGCCCTAGGCCATGGCCTAGGTTGGCCTTATGGGTAATCCGGGCCTGCCAGGGGCGGATTTAGAGGGGGGGCACTCGGGCACGTGCCCCCCCTTTTATTTTTCAAAATTTAATTATTACATATTATCATTCACGTACTACATACATCATAGATAAATAAAAGAATAAAAATACTAATAAAAATACAGAATTTTTATTTATTTTTCAAATTGTTTATTATTTTGAACAATAAACATTAAATAAACGTATACAGGATGAGTCTGGGAAAATGCGCCCCCCCCCCAAACTTTTTTATTATAAGTAATAGAACAAATAGTTCATATAAAAGTTTTATTATTTTAATTATATTATTTGATGGCAGATGTAGATATTTTTTATAAAGTTACATTTGCAAGATACGACATCAACTTTTATTTTTTAAATAGCAAACAATAATTATTTCACTAAAATATAAACCGCCATTTTTTTGTCATAAGTAGTTCTTATTACTTAATTTGATGTTTTTGCTTCTTTTATATAACATTGTTGCATTTGTTCATTTTCACATAGCTACTTAGAATATTTGAATAAACATTATTTCTCATATTTCTCAAACTCATTTACTTTTTTTTTCCGAATAATTTCAAATACATTAATAAAAAGTAATAGATCTTTAAAAAGACAAAAAATTGCGGTTTATATTTCAGTAAAATAATTATAGGTTGCTATTTAAAAAATAAAAGTTCTGACTATAAAAAATATCTACATCTGCCATCAAATAGTATATTTAAAATAATAAAACTTTTATAATATAAAAGTTAACGGCGGGGAGGATCACTCTACATATTTAAAATTTATTTTTCCGAATTTAGTGCCCCCCCTATTATAATTTTCTAAATCCGCCACTGGGGCCTGCCTGTATGTTTGTTGAAAATCCCAAAATTAATTTCTCCGTGATAACTACATACTAGTTACTAACTACAAATTTATTTGAATTGCCCTTATGCAGAATATTTCAATGAGCGACTGAACATATAGGTGTAAAAATATGGTGGCAGCGCATAGTCTCAATCCAAATAGGTATAAATACTTCAATAATAATTAGTTATATAACAATTATCGGACTTATTCGGCCGCGGAACAACATTTGCAAATTGCAATCCTAATTCTAGTCAAGAGCGGTCGTTTGGCAAGACTAAAATAGCTCTTTAACACTTATCGGTTTCAAACTATTCACAACTCGGCATTGTGATATTATTTGGTTATAATTTGCAGCATATTTCGCTAACCACAATCCTCTGTAGATGAAATTATGTCGCTTTGTTTGTGCGCGGTTGCCACACTGCTACAAGGCCGGCAACACTGCAGCGGTGCGGTGCGGTTCTTGTGTAATCGGCTTTGCCAACCCGCAGGTATTGCCAACCTTTACGATGAAACTATTCCTAACTGCTGTTCTGTGTGGGTGTCGAGCGTTTGTGGAACCATTGCCATTGGCTTTTTATAACAACATATTCTGTTGGTTGTGGTTGGAATTTTTACTATGAATTGCGGAATTAAATTCAATGGTGTTAAACCAGATATTTACCGCGCTTCATGCTCGAAATTCTAACAGATATTACAGCATGTTATTTCAAGTAGAGAAGAGACACTTTAGGGGCAACTTGTCAGTTAATAATAGGGAGTTTTTGCATAGCGTTTTCCTGAAAGACGTATACAATAACGTCTTGTTTGCTAGCGCTATCATATTTGTTACTTGTACGTGAAATTTGAAAACGTAATATTCTTGTGTCAACAGTAAAATAAATTAGAGATGGTCTCTAGCTAAAGGTGACCTTTAGTGATTAGAGTTGATGCTATTCTACCGTTAGTAAATGACGTACGGTAACTAACAGTAACCTTTAAGCAAAACATTACTTGACAACACTGTATTATCTGTCAAAACTAGTGATGCACGACGAGGACGAGGCGAGAGTACTCTCGCATCTCGTCTCGTCTTGCTGTATTATGCGAGACGAGAACGAGAGCGAGATTGGAGTTTAAAATTCAAGGCGAGATCGATACAACTGCGAGAAGCGAGAAATCTCGCAAAATGTTCGCGAGAGTCCCACAGTAAAAAGAATTGTAACTTTATAGCTTTGACTCATAAATTAACTGAAAAATGCACCGTACAAGGAGTAGAGTCAACGCTAATTCGTGCATAGAACACGTGAATGTGAAACTTATATGAATTTGCTATATTTTCTAAGTCTATCTAGAGTCGTTTGCTATCAGTCCCAGAGCGAGGAAATGCAAAATAAAGACAGAATCGGTTTTGTATCCAATTGAACTAGTTTTCTCCAATATTTTAGCCCCTAATTAACACCAGTTAAAACCACGGTTAATACAATTCTTGCTGCTCGTGAAAAGTAAAGAATGTTATATTAAGTGTCGATAAGAGCCAACACAGAGAGAAGCGAAGTAATTTGTTTTCTGGCGGGTTACCAATGTAGCGGTTTTTTTTGACTAAATCTTATTTAAATAGTGGCATATTTAATGGTACTTTTAGTTACAAAAAAGGATTTTTACTTCCTTGTACGAAGTAAAGGAAGTATTGTAATCGCGAATATTTCGGTTTTGAGATTTCAACGGAAATATCCATTTTAACCATCCCTGAATCCATTCTGACTAATTTCGTCGTGACGTCTGTACGTACGTATACGTACGTATCTCGCATAACTAAAAAAGGGTAAGCCGTAGAAAGTTGAAATTTTGCATTTACGACTTCTATAACATCTAGTTGTGCACCTCCCTTTTTGGTCATTATATAATTTCCAGAAATGGTACTTTATTTGAAGCTTATAATAGTTAAGGAAAAACTATATTAAAATATAATCCAAAACGTTTCAAATTTGGTATATAAGACTTTTATATCAATTGGAATAACATAGCAGATTTTGGTTAAAACAGGCTAACAGGAAGTGATATATTACCTGAAGTTGTTAACAGTTTTTCTTGAATAAAATGGTTTCATTATAAGGAATGGAACACCCAAGTGTGAAATGGAAGATGTTAGAAGGGGGGAAAATAAAATTTCCAAGTCTTATTCACACTGTTCTATAATTTATTGAAACCGGTCGCACGTAATTTTTCAATAAATTATAGAACAGTGTGAATAAGACTTGGAAATTTTATTTTCCCCCCTTCTAACAAAATGGTTTCATTTTGATTTTAGAAATAAATGCTTCAAATAAGAGTTTTAGAGAATTAAATTATGCGTCTAGCACATTAAGTATTATTAAATTAGCCCGTTGTATAAGCGAGATATGTAAATTTAAAACTTATATACTTCTTGGTTTTTGTAATGAAGCTTGCTATGGATTAGGACAAAAAATAACAAAAAAATAGATGTTAATGTCAAATTACGTGAAACACGTGCAATTTTATAATTGGGTCTATACTTCATCTTCATATTGGTCTTGCGTACAAGGAAGTCATGTGGTGTCCACATCAGATTTTTTAATGTTTAATTCGTATACTGATAATAGAATGTATTAACAGATGTTTGTATTGAAATAGTTTACAGATCACAATTTGGTGAAAATTGGATATTTTAGAGATAAATTAAATTATTTACTAACTAATCACATTTTCTGGTGACTATAAATCAATAAACATTATATTCGTATTGATATAATTTCATGACCAGAATTTAGAGTCTCGTCTCATTATTATAGTTATAAGACTACAAATACACGGAAGACGGCGCGATTCATGCGAACTTGTCTCTTGTAGTTAAATTGTTACGTAAATACGTAGTGCGCAAGCGCTTATTTTTATAGCGAGACTCTCGTGCGAGAACGAGACGAGATCCAAAAAAATATACGAGATCTAGAGCAAGATTGAGATTACAGGTCCGAAAACGAAACGAGATCGATATTTTATATTTCTCGTCTCGTCTCGCCTCGCGTGCATCACTAGTCAGAACTTAAACGTTACAAAGAGTGAAATCAATTCATTAATCATAATTCATAGTTTGAGCAAAAAAACATATTAAAAATACAGTGAAACACTTTTATATATTTGGTACAGGTATAATACTTTCATAAATTAGTAGATGGTACTAAATAATTATGCATTATAGAATGTAACAATTTTAAAATTAATATTTATCTCATACATACTTAAATTATGATAATCAGGGAACCTGAGTAAAGAAAAAATAAACAGAACAAAAATTTTGGAGAAGAGGAGAAAATTATAATATAGAATTTGTAAAAGAATATCGCGTTGTTTTAGAAAATAAAGGGAATGATCCTCAGCTTCACATTAAAAAAAATCTGATGTGGCCAACACAATACCTTCTGCCATTTACAGCCCGAGTCACAAAAAAATTAAGTTAATCCTTATTTTTGGATTAGCGAATTTTACTCTAATTTTGACAGTTTATTTCTTAAAATATAGTCTAATCTAATGCAAGAAACTACCTTTTTTAAAACTCCTCAACAGGATTAAATCTCAATTACAGAGTGGGTTTACATTCTCACACATCCATGCCTTAGTTGGATTCGAACCCAGAACCCCGAGGGCACTCATGACATGAGGCGTTGGTCTAACTATTGAACCAACGGAGCTAATAAAATGAATATTAAATTTTAAATACCGGGGTAGAATAGAAATCACTAATCCAAAAATGATGATTAGCTTAAATATTTTTGCGAATCGTTAATTTTTATTAATCTAAATACATACCTACATATTTACTTAAGCTGGAAACTGTATTGAATTCCTGTTCTATTGTTCTATTTACTTTTTTCTTTTTAAAACGTTACTATTATTATTTTCAAACGATTAGTTATTTGATAGTGACATTTATCTGTCAGTTACATACATTTGAATAACTGCGTTTTGTATGTTTAAAGCGTAGGCTCTGGGACTTAAATTATAGATAATTTTATAAATTTATCCATAAAATATATAGAAAAAGTATTAATGCAAATCTATAGAACATTTTAAATGCTTTAATTTTTATAATAACATTAATCTCGAAAAAATAACATTTAAAGGTATTTTTCGAAGAAAAACTATTTTGAGCTTCTAGTAAAGTGCCATTTCCGGTTATCCGATTTACACCAAAATCTAATGCGCTCTTTCCATTACAAAAAAAGTTCGAAATACAAGGTTTCAAAATTTTCTGAATGATAGTATTTGAGTTAGAGTGGAGGATCCACACATACACACACCTACACACAGACATCATCGTGAAAGTGTTAAAATTGGATTGTAGGGACCTTAAAACGTGGTCATTTACCAAAATCTCGATATGCGATTTTTAGCACGATCCCTATACCTCCCTTACCAAGGGTAGCGGGAGGTAAAAATTATTATAGACTTACAAAAAAAATTAGAAGCCAGTGGTTTTTTAAGGACGGTTAAAGATCTGTACCAGTGCCTAAAAATTCAAGCAAAATCCGTTATAACAAAATTTCTAAAACAGGGTACAGGAGGAGGATCCAAATTGAAAGATCCTTCTGATATGGATTGGGCAATTTATGAAATCTGCCCAGACAGCAGAATAGCACTCAATACCGTCCTTACCTTAAATGTGACGGAAGGTAAAAAATTGAGGTCAATCAGATTTGAACTCGAGTCTTACCTAATATTATATATTATCTAATATATTTTGAAATCTTTCTATAGAAGGAAAAGCCTAGTACACTTTACTATTGTGTCAGTTTAGCTTACATGGCTAGATTGTATTTAACAAGAAAAAGGAAACACTCCTTTGGCAAATCCTAGTTTTATTAGGTCTTTATGATATCCAACGCAAGGTATTAAATTTTTATGTCTATGTAAGCAGCCTTCACAAAGAAAACACTCTGTCAACAAGCCTTGTTTATTTTTTTATGATCTTTATTTTGTCATGGAAACATTCAAGTAATTTTATGAGTCAATTTTGGAGAAAAAAATAGTTTTATATCTTTTGTGGAGGGCTTTGATCGAAATTTACATATTTTATTATTGACTTATTGAACTTATTAAATATTTATACATGTATTCTTGCTTTATTGTCAATAAACAAACGGCAGATGGCAATGTTGCATGACAGAAGATATTTATGAATTATGATTCAGATTTATTTTGATCAGATGCTTTATGAAATTTTTATAAGGCTTTAATTAAGCACAGTATTAAAACTCGAATATTTTGAAAAAATAAATAAATATATACGGCTTATTACCCATTGCTGGGTGTGCCAATCTGCTTTGTACGCAGATATCGGTAATGATGAAATATTTGTACCGTGCGGGCGCTTACCAGACGTCACCTCACAGGCACTCATTGCAGGCATGGAGAGTGCACCACATTCATTTTGTTAAAATTCGAAATATTTGACGTCGGTCGGAATCGAACCCGGTTCCTCAGATTCCCGACCTGACAGTTAGGCACTCGGCCACGAGACCCCATTATTTTAAAAAATAATAACTTTTTTAAAACTTTGATAGTCCATACAGATTTAAGGTCTAGTTTTAATAAAATGACCCATGTAGCAATTTGCTGCTACTACAGTGCAAAACCCCATTTTTTTTTTCAAAAACTTGATTTGTGCCGGATGAAACCATGTGAGACCCTTAGGCAATCGAAATTTGCAAATTAAAGTTTAAATTATACTTTTTACTCTTCAAAGATGCTATATTTAATATATTGATGAAATTTTCTTATATTCATTCTTGTAATCAATCAAAGAGTATAATCAAAATCGTTTGTTGTAATCAACAATATTACAGTTAATAGTTTGAAATATAACAATGAGAGAAAATTATCTGTTTGGCAGGACATTTCTTTTACTTTTTACTTCCTTGTACAAAGTAAAGGAAGTATTGTAATCGCGAAAAATTTCGGTTTTGATATTTCAACGGAAATATCCATTTTGACCATCCCTGAATCCATTTTGACTAATTTCGTCGTGACGTCTGTACGTACGTACGTGCGTATGTATCTCGCATAACTCAAAAACGGTAAGCCGTAGAAAGTTGAAATTTTGTATTTAGGACTTCTATAACATCTAGTTGTGCACCTCCCTTTTTGGTCATTACATAATTTCCAGAAATGGTACTTAATTTGAAGCCTATAACAGATTTTAATGAAGAACTCTATTAAAATATAATCCAAAACTTTTCAAATTTGGTAAATAAGACTTTTATATCACTTGGAATAACATAGTAGATTTTTGTTTAAAACAGGCTAACCGGAAGTGATATATTACCTGAAGTTGTTAACAGTTTTTCTTGAATAAAATGGTTTCATTTTGATTTTAGAAATAAATGCTTCTAATAAGAGTTTTAGAGAATTAAATTCTGCGTCTAGCACATCAAGTATTATTAAATTAGCCCTTTGTATAAGCGAGATATGTAAATTTAAAACATATACTTTTTGGTTTTTGTAATGTAGCTTGCTATGGATTAAGACAAAACATAACAAAAAAAATAAAAAAATAGATGTTAATGTCAAATTACGCCAAACACGTGCAATTTTATAATTGGGTCTATACTTCATCTTCATATTGGTATTGCGTACAAGGAAGTCGTGTGGTGTCCACATCAGATTTTTAATAATAAATAAGGGCAATTCAATGTCGATAGCAAATAAAAATGAAATTATTTCACTAACATAAAGCATTTGATTCTTCGCAAAATGCTACCTAGTAGGTATTTAAATATTGGATACATTGTAATCAATATTCTTGAGTTATAATCAATAAATGCTTTGTTATAATCATTTTCAGTTATTTCAATATAACAATGCTAAAAAAATAACGAACCGATTGGTACCATAATTATTTTATTTATAATTTGTAGGTTCTATAGTAATTTTGTCTTTACGAATAGAAGAATTTTATAAAAATTTACTATTATATACTTTACTGTCTCGAAACGGCGCCCCTTAAAGTCAATCGCCTTTGTGTGGGGCACAACCTGCCCACCCGCACGGAGCGGCCCTGTTGATAACAAAATGCAATGATCCGCTACCATATTTTTTTATTGTGAACGATACTTAAGTCAGATTTATTATGTGAGGAGCCATTATTAGAAGAAATTTTGAGATAAATAAATAAAACGTAGAGCAAATTTATGACAACGTTACAACTTAATCGATCACTGATATAAAAAAATCTGATGTGGCCAGCACATTACCTTCCGTCAGTTCTATGTAGGTATTTTGTATAAATGTCATACAGAAAGTTCCTTGCAAAAGATTATATTTCTTGTACATTACCTTAAGGCAGTTGTATGTATTTTATACAAATTCCATACAAAAGATCCTATATTTCCAGTAAAATTATAACAGAAACATACTGTCAACTGCACTTGACACTAACACCTTTCAATCAGAATTTTCCTAATGTAGCAGCTGTTTCCAGAGTTATAGCAAACCTGACTAATATATATGATATTTAATTTCTTTATAATTTTTTAACTCTATGTCCATTTAATATGAAGTATAAAATGCATTCAAATAGTATAGAGAATAAATAATTCTTTAATATTTATAATAACATTAAATGTGAGAAAATGATATTTAACATCATTTTTTCAAGAAAAACTGTTAAAATCTTTAAATGAGGATACTTCCGGTTGACCAATTATAACCAAAATCTAATCAGCTCTTCACATAGATGTAACGAAGAGGAATACGAAAGAATTATAATTTTTGGAATTGTAGTATTAGAGTTATCGCATTAGAAAATTTTGTCACACACAGACACACACACACACACACACACACACACACACACACACACACACACACACACACACACACACACACACACACACATACACACACACACATACAGACATCATCGTAAAAATAGTAAAATCGTATTCTAGGGACCCTAAAACGTGCTTATTCACCAAAACTCACCACCGAATTTTTTGACCAAAGACAATACCTTCCTTACCTAAAGGTGACGGAAGGTAAAAATATGTGTAGGTCTAGGGGGGACGATTGCCCCCATCGCTCTCCCCCTGGGTACGCCACTGTTTTTACCTTCCGTCACCTTTAGGTAAGGAAGGTATTGTCTTTGGTCAAAAAATTCGGTGGTGAGTTTTTGATGAATAAGCACGTTTTAGGGTCCCTAGAATAAGATTTTACTATTTTTACGATGATGTCTGTATGTGTGTGTGTGTATGTATGTATGTATGTATGTATGTATGTATGTATGTATGTATGTGTGTGTGTGTGTGTGTGTGTGTGTGTGTGTGTGTGTGTGTGTGTGTGTGTGTGTGTGTGTGTGTGTGTGTGTGTGTGTGTGTGTGTGTGTGTGTGTGTGTGTGTGTGTGTGTGTGTGTGTGTGTGTGTGTGTGTGTGTGTGTGTGTGTGTGTGTGTGTGTGTGTGTGTGTGTGTGTGTGTGTGTGTGTGTGTGTGTGTGTGTGTGTGTGTGTGTGTGTGTGTGTGTGTGTGTGTGTGTGTGTGTGTGTGTGTGTGTGTGTGTGTGTGTGTGTGTGTGTGTGTGTGTGTGTGTGTGTGTGTGTGTGTGTGTGTGTGTGTGTGTGTGTGTGTGTGTGTGTGTGTGTGTGTGTGTGTGTGTGTGTGTGTGTGTGTGTGTGTGTGTGTGTGTGTGTGTGTGTGTGTGTGTGTGTGTGTGTGTGTGTGTGTGTGTGTGTGTGTGTGTGTGTGTGTGTGTGTGTGTGTGTGTGTGTGTGTGTGTGTGTGTGTGTGTGTGTGTGTGTGTGTGTGTGTGTGTGTGTGTGTGTGTGTGTGTGTGTGTGTGTGTGTGTGTGTGTGTGTGTGTGTGTGTGTGTGTGTGTGTGTGTGTGTGTGTGTGTGTGTGTGTGTGTGTGTGTGTGTGTGTGTGTGTGTGTGTGTGTGTGTGTGTGTGTGTGTGTGTGTGTGTGTGTGTGTGTGTGTGTGTGTGTGTGTGTGTGTGTGTGTGTGTGTGTGTGTGTGTGTGTGTGTGTGTGTGTGTGTGTGTGTGTGTGTGTGTGTGTGTGTGTGTGTGTGTGTGTGTGTGTGTGTGTGTGTGTGTGTGTGTGTGTGTGTGTGTGTGTGTGTGTGTGTGTGTGTGTGTGTGTGTGTGTGTGTGTGTGTGTGTGTGTGTGTGTGTGTGTGTGTGTGTGTGTGTGTGTGTGTGTGTGTGTGTGTGTGTGTGTGTGTGTGTGTGTGTGTGTGTGTGTGTGTGTGTGTGTGTGTGTGTGTGTGTGTGTGTGTGTGTGTGTGTGTGTGTGTGTGTGTGTGTGTGTGTGTGTGTGTGTGTGTGTGTGTGTGTGTGTGTGTGTGTGTGTGTGTGTGTGTGTGTGTGTGTGTGTGTGTGTGTGTGTGTGTGTGTGTGTGTGTGTGTGTGTGTGTGTGTGTGTGTGTGTGTGTGTGTGTGTGTGTGTGTGTGTGTGTGTGTGTGTGTGTGTGTGTGTGTGTGTGTGTGTGTGTGTGTGTGTGTGTGTGTGTGTGTGTGTGTGTGTGTGTGTGTGTGTGTGTGTGTGTGTGTGTGTGTGTGTGTGTGTGTGTGTGTGTGTGTGTGTGTGTGTGTGTGTGTGTGTGTGTGTGTGTGTGTGTGTGTGTGTGTGTGTGTGTGTGTGTGTGTGTGTGTGTGTGTGTGTGTGTGTGTGTGTGTGTGTGTGTGTGTGTGTGTGTGTGTGTGTGTGTGTGTGTGTGTGTGTGTGTGTGTGTGTGTGTGTGTGTGTGTGTGTGTGTGTGTGTGTGTGTGTGTGTGTGTGTGTGTGTGTGTGTGTGTGTGTGTGTGTGTGTGTGTGTGTGTGTGTGTGTGTGTGTGTGTGTGTGTGTGTGTGTGTGTGTGTGTGTGTGTGTGTGTGTGTGTGTGTGTGTGTGTGTGTGTGTGTGTGTGTGTGTGTGTGTGTGTGTGTGTGTGTGTGTGTGTGTGTGTGTGTGTGTGTGTGTGTGTGTGTGTGTGTGTGTGTGTGTGTGTGTGTGTGTGTGTGTGTGTGTGTGTGTGTGTGTGTGTGTGTGTGTGTGTGTGTGTGTGTGTGTGTGTGTGTGTGTGTGTGTGTGTGTGTGTGTGTGTGTGTGTGTGTGTGTGTGTGTGTGTGTGTGTGTGTGTGTGTGTGTGTGTGTGTGTGTGTGTGTGTGTGTGTGTGTGTGTGTGTGTGTGTGTGTGTGTGTGTGTGTGACAAAATTTTCTTATGCGATAACTCTAATACTACAATTCCAAAAATTATAATTCTTTCGTATTCCTCTTCGTTACATCCATGTGAAGAGCTGATTAGATTTTGGTTATAATTGGTCAACCGGAAGTACCTTCATTTGAAGATTTTAACAGTTTTTCTTGAAAAAACGGTGTTAAATATCATTTTTTCACATTTAATGTTATTATAAATATAAAGAATTATTTATTCTCTATACGATTTTAATGCATTTTATACTTCATATTAAATGGACATAGAGTTAAAAAATTATAAAGAAATTAAATATCATATATATTAGTCTGCTTTGCTGTAACTCTGGAAACAGCTGCTACATTAAGAAAATTCTGATTGAAAGGTGTCAGTGTCAAGTGCAGTTGACAGTATGTTTATGTTATAATTTTACTGGAAATATAGGATCTTTTGTTAGAAACTTTCTGTATGGAATTTGTATAAAATACAACTGCCTTAAGGTAATGTACAAGAAATATAATCTTTTGGAAAGAACTTTATGTATGACATTTATATAAAATACATAGAACTGACGGAAGGTAATGTGCTGGCCACATCAGATTTTTTTTTTGTCTCATTTTGTACTATATCAGATTATTACAATATGGCCTTCATTTGTTGTAAATACAAAATTTTTATAGCATCATTATGCGAAAGAATTATTACGAAAATCAACATAAATGCTAAACACTGGTATTGCTATCATAAAAATTATTACCTTAAAAATTAATACAAATTTACAACAAATAAATATAAGTGTAAATAAATAAATAAATATATCATCACGGCATATTACCCATTGCTGGGTGTGCCAATCTGCTTGGTACGCAGATATCGGTAATGATGATGATATATTTGTACCGTGCGGGCGTTTACCAGGCGTCACCTCACGAGCACTCATTGCTGGCGTGGAGAGTGTGCCACAGGAGTCAATTTAGTGCCATTTAAAATTCGAAAATATTTAGCGTCGGTCGGGATCGAACCCGGTTCCCTAGATTTGCGACCAGACACTCAGATATCAAAAGACATACATATTTATATGAATATAGTGATCTATATTCTAATTATTGCACTAAATCATTATAGTAAAGTATAGATAGCGCTAACAATTTATTGTATCCCATTGAGATGTAATAGTAGTGTCTTGTAATATTGATTGACAATTTTTATTATTGTAATCAATATTTCATTATTGGAAATAAGCATTTCTTTGTTGTAATCAAAAAAATTTTATTTAAGGATTTCTTTGTTTGTAATAAAAAAATTATTTCAAAATTAAATCAATATTATTTTAATCCAATGTAGCGGGACGCGGCGCCCCTAAAATGCTCAGAGCCCATAGACAATTGCCTAGCCTGCCTATTAAATAATCTGGAACTGACGTCCGTAAACATCCTGTATATTAAATTCTGCCTGTAGAAATATTTTCGGCGAGTACACACAGTATTAAATTATCAGAAGATTATGTTTTCAACACCACCTTACTCTTGTTTATTTTCCCTTCCTCTATCTGTCATCTACATTGAAAAATGTACAAAGATATCCGTTACTCATACAATCCTACACGAACAAAATGTCCGTACAAAGAGCCTCTCATTCTCTGTACGAGCTGACAGCCAAAACAAAATTATATTTAACCATTAAAATACATTACATTGTCAGCGAAAAAAAAACCATGTAGCGGTCTTTTAAGTCTATTACATTATGTAACGTGCGCGCCAAAAAATGGTCACGGCAAAAAATTCATTAGTCTCTAACTTCACTTTTTAAATTAATAAATGAACTCGAGGTAGTAATTTGTAATTTTTCAAGAGCATTTTCAGGATGTGATTCTCTGCTTTGTTACGGACTTTTATCCTGGAATTATGCATTTCGTTTTTTTGAATTAAACAGTTGTATATAATGCAAATTAATTTTTCTACAGTCGTGCGAAAAGGAGATAAAAAATCTGATGTGGCCAACACAATACCTCCCGCCATTTAATTTTTATTAATTTTAATACTTACATTTATGCTGGAAACTGTATTAAATTCCTTTCCATGTAACTATTGTTCTATTTACTATTTTCTTTTTAAAACGTTACAATTATTAATTTGAAATGATTAGTTCTTTGACAGTGACATTTATCTGCCAGTTAGAGACATTTGAGATCTGAACTGTGTGACCAAGGAGTTGTGTTTGTTTAAAGCGTGCGCTCCTAGGTTTAAATTATAGATAATTGTATAAATTTATGCATAAAATATATAGGCGGTGTGCACGAAAGTAGTCAGCGCCGACAGCGGACAAAAATGACAAAATGGTTACTCATTAAAACATAGCAAGGTTATATTTTATGTCAAGATATTTTTGCAATTTCTATTTTATAAAATATTTGCAATGAATGCGAATGATAGGACGCCAAATATTATGTGATGCAGTGGGGGATGTAATAAATCTTACAAAATTACGCATTGAAGAATCAAATTTTATAAATTTCCTAGAAGATTATATGAGGAACAGATGTTTAAGAAAATAACTTTTTCTTCTACTACCATGAAAAATTATTCTAGGTATACAAATTTTCTCATTGTAAAAGATACTTATCGTATGAATAAAATTCCAACAATAGTCGTCTGATTGCAATAATTAATTATATAAAAATGTGTTTCTTAAGTTAATATTTTAAGAAAATATAATACAAGAAGCACAAAATTGTATTAAAATTGTATAATACTTGCAGTTGTATGAAATAGAAGTCTATTTTTGGCATAATTCTTTTATTTATTATAGATTTTGTATATGTAATGTTAATGTTAAAGGTATAAATCCATATGGTTCATATTTTTCGTGTATTTACTTTTCCGAACTAGTGCAACTGATTTCACTTAGAGCCTGGTATATTTTCAATGAAGAATCTTCTTCATGTATTGCGAATATAAAAGAAAGATGCTAACATCATACACTGATACTGTGATATGTAGAAATTTTCTTCTTTCCAATCATTTAAGTTTTCCAACTTTTTAATCTTAATTTCCATATTTTGGGCATATTGTAATATTTAAGTAATATTATAAATTATAATATAAATTTAATTATGATAAAATGGTTTACAGAAATCACACATATTATGAGAAAATTTATATTTTTTGCCACAGTACGTTCGCTGGTATTTTGACTTTTTTGAATGTTACATCACATATATAGCATTTTAAATATTTTCTTTATTCATTTCAATATACTATGATGTATAATATTCATACACAATAGCAACAACTCAAAATAAAATTGTAAATTGTATCACTTTCTCGAAATGTCAAAATTGATTCGGTAATCAAAAATGCCAATGTAGCCGTTAGATGCGCTGACGCTCAAAATGTACACATCGCTTATTATGAAATAATATTACTATCAAAAATAAAAATTTCCTAAGTACAACCCTTATATCTTTAATCTAAATAATATTTGTATTGTTCCAGAAAATTTCTACTTTATAATATTATTCTGCGTATTACTTAATTTAATATGAATATCTTCATTTTGTATACAATTTACAACAACAATACCTCTGTTGCTTATAATTAAATAATTATACCTCATCTGAAATATTCTTGTTTAAAAACTCTGTTTGAAACAGTTCGTCGACACATAATGTTCATTTCGCATATAAACTTAGGATAATATGAGTTAATCAGATTACAGTTGTGTCTGCAGGAAGACTTACAAGTTACCATTGTTTCCTTAGGGTAGGGTAACCAACCCTCTCAGATTTCAACAGGGGCGGACCGACCCGAGGGAACCAGAAATTATGAGCAATGGGGAGATAGCAAAGATATATTTTCTCCCACTAGGACTAAGGACAAATTTCATTGTGTCGAGTTATATTTTAATATAAATTGTATAAATTTCGGTATTGAATAATTTTAATTAAATTTTACGGTACTGTTGGCATACTTAACATATATAAAGATAATGGCTCGTACTACGAACACGGTTTTAACTAAAACGCTGTTTTAAGAAGTCAAATATCATTATTTACTATTAATAATAAATAATATCAAATTTAACAAAATATGATTTTAAAGCAGAACATGGTTTGAATTCAAACAAATATTTTTAAAAAAATCGTTCTTTAAACATAAGGGCGAAATTAAATATTGAAATTTGAATTTGACATTTCTTAAAACAGCGTTTTAGTTAAAACCGTGCTCGTGGTACGAGCCAATAAGGTTTTCCGTTCACTAGTTTTATTTCCCGCTACTGACTATTCAAGGATATTTATGAGCCGTCTGATATAATATTATACTTGCAGATAACTTCACTGCATTTCGTACCCATAGACGTGTGCAACGCGAAATATTTATAGATACATTTTAAGGGAAAAAATAAATGTAAAATTTTGTTTCTTTTCAAATAATGCTTTTCTCAAAATTGTTTCTTCCTCACATATGTTTTTGCATAATATATATATATATATATATAAACTATTATTCACGAAAGATGACTATTCAAGGTCATTTGTGAGCCGTCTGATATAATATTACTTGCAGATAACTTCATTGCATTTAGTATGCATAGGCGTGTAACCTGAAATATTTAGGGACACATTTTAACTGAAAAAATAAGAGTAATTTATTTAAAAATAATGTTTCTTTCTAAATAATGCCTTTCTGAAAGATTTATGTTCTTCACTTATGTTTTTGCAAAATGCACAAACATAGACTTAACTATAAACCAAGGAATAATAATTTGATTTAAACGGCAACGCCACTGGGTAAATATTAGCACAGGGGGCAGTGTAGTAGATAATTAGGTATCTGTAATTGTACGACATACGTCATTATTATTTATAGTGTGTTAGAAAGTAATGCCACTATTTACGTATTTCTGTCACGCCACATAAATTAAATAGACATAGGTCAAATAATCTTTCTCTTTCTAATACAAAATGTTGCTAAGCTACTGCTGTAAAGTGATGTGTATTCTTTCTTCGAACAAATGACCTTGAAGAGTCATCTTTCGTGAATAATAGTATATATATATATATATATATATAGACTTGACGTAAACCATAGAATATTAATTTGATTTAAATGTCAACGCCACTGGATAAACATTAGTATAGAGGGCAGTGCAGTAGATAATTACATAGCTGTAACTCTACGGCATACGTCATTACTGTTTCTAGTGTCTTAGAAAATAATGCCACCATTAACGTATGTCTGTCTCAACACATAAATAGACATACGCCAAATAATCTTCCTCTTTCTAATACAAATTGCTGTGTATTCTTTCTTCGAACAAATGACGTTGAATAGTCATCTTTCGTGAAAAATAGTATGATAGAGATAGAGGGGTCGTGCTAAAAATAGCGTATCAAGATTTTGGTAAACTACCACATTTTAATAATCAGTGGCGTAGCTAAATTTTCTTCAGGTTTGCTTTAATACTTAATACTTAAAGGAAATCAATAGAGCATATGTAAATATGTTGGTATGTATTTAGATTAATAAAAGTTAATGATTCTCATAAAAAGCTAATTCTCATTTCTGGATTAGTGAATTCTATTTTATCCCGGTATTTAAAATTTAATCATCATTTTATTATCAAAAAAGGTAGTTACTTGGATTAGATTAGACTAAATTTTAAGAAATAAACTGTCAAAATTAGAGTAAAATTCGCTATTTCAAAAATAAGGATTAGCTTAATCTTTTTTGTCACTCGGGCGGTACATTGCAGGAGGTATTGTGTTGGCCACACCAGATTTTTACCTTCCGTCACCTACGTAAGGAAGGTATTGTCTTTGGTCAAAAAATTCGATGATGAGTTTTAATGAATAAGCACGTTTTAGGATTCCTAGAATACGATTTTATTATTTTTACGATGATGTGTGTATGTATGTAGGTATGTATGTATGTATGTATGGATGGATGGATGTATGTATGTATGTATGTATGTATGTGTGTGTTTGTGTGTGTGACGATTTTTTCGGATCGCATAACTCCAAACCACCTTTCCAAAATTTATAATTTTTGCGTATTTCTTTTCTTTAGATCCATATGAAGAGCTGATTAGATTTTGGTTATAATTGGCCGCCCGCTAGTACCTTAATTTGAAGATTTTAACACTTTTTCTTGAAAAATTGCTGCTAAATATCACTTTTTCACATTTAATGTTATTATAAATATTTAAGAATATTTTATTCTATATACGATTTGATTACATTTTATACTTCATATTCAATGGATATAGAGTTAAAAAATTATAAAGAAATTAAATTTCACAAACCAGCTAGCTGTGCTATAAACATGGAAACATCTACTACATTAAGAAAATTCTGATTGACAAATGTCAGTGTCAAAGTGCAATTTACATAATATGTTTGAGTTATAATTTTATTGGAAATATATAGAATCTTACAAGAAACTTACTGTATGGAATTTGTACAAAATACATAGAACTGACTGAAGGTAATGTACTGGAAATATGGAATCATTTGCAAAAAAAACTTTCTGTGTGGAATTTGTACAAAATACATAGAACTGACGGAAGGTAATGTGCTGGCCACATCAGATTTTTTATTTTATTTTTAAGGGTTTTAAAAATTCGAATATTTTAAAAACTAATAACTTTTTAAGTCTACTTTTAATATAATCACTTAATCAATTTTGTAATTGGTCATTGCGGTGAAGGACTCCCAAAATGTTATCAATACTATGTTCCGTAACGCAACCGGTTCGACCAGATTTACGGTTTTGTGTTCCGTAAGTCCTGAAATTATTTACCGGTTTCAATTTGGAACGCGGTTCCTGAAAAAAGTTGCTAAAAAGTCGGACCACGGCAACCACGAAATAATCCTGGTTTCTCTGGTATTTTTACCCCCACTACCGTTACATCATCATAACAAATCAAACGATATCCGTCAATGTCAAATTTCTAAACCGCTTTTTAGTGGTATTACTAATAATTATTATAGACGTAAGTATGAAAACATTGGTTGTATTTGGTATATTGTTGATTGTGTTATTTTTATTGGTATTATTCAACATTGTCGTTCTTTTAGTTAATTTTTATTTATGTTAGGTTGTGTCAATTTTAAATGTCATATGATTCAATGTCAATCTGTCCCGAAATAGATGGAAATATTCAGGAACCATGGTGTACCCGGAATCAAGATACTGTTTTTTTTGGTTGACTTACGGAACGTAGTATAAGTAATAGAAAATTTATGGAAAAAAAGTTTTACTCTGTTTCAAATTATATTTGATATAAAAACGAAGCATCACATATTCATTCTTTGCCAAATTCTATCTCGTCTACAAATTTGTGCTATCTCTTGAATCATATGAAGAGAGCAACGTCCTATCTGAGCAGAGGCGTCCCAAGCGGGGTAAAATGGGGCACGAGCGTGCTTGTTTCAAATTATTGTTATTTACATCAGCAGGAAATGTGGAAAGAATGCGCGATAAAAACTCAGCAAGCTACCAGGAAGAAATACAACCCTGATAGTGCGATACATGGACTACACAAGCGGAATATATGTGTGCCGCTTACGTGATATTAAGATAGGAAGAACATAAATTATAGGCGGAAAACTATCAAGATTATTAAATTTATAATGTACGTAATGGGATACATGGAATTATAACAAATGCAGAAAAAATAATGGGAACAAAATTGTGACAAAAATGTGGAAGAAATAGTAAAGTAAGAACCCTTTTATGTACAAAAAATTAACGAGCTACAAGGTGCATTCACAAATGAAAATTAGGTTTAGATTTATGGTTTATACTTTAGATTTAAAGACTTTGGGCGCCTGACTTTGAAGACAGTAAAGTAAATAATAGCAAATTTTTATAAAATGCTCTTATTCGTAAAGACAAAATTACTATAAAACTTACAAATTAACGTGTAGAAGTGAACAATATATTTTTTAATTTGTTTGCATTAGAGCTCTAGTTATAAGTAAAATAATTATCGTATCAATCGGTTCGTTATTATTCTAGCATTGTTATATTGAAATAATAACTATGAAAATGTTGATTACAACAATGAATATATTGATTATAACTCAAGAATTTTGATTACAAGAATGAATCCCACAATGAATCCAATATTTAAATACCTATTATCATTCTGCAAATAATCAAATGCATATACAATTCTGAAATCTGTTGTAAAATTGTTGATTACAACGAACGATTTAGATTATAACCTATTGATTACAAGAATGAATCTAGGAAAATTTCATCAATATATTAAATTTAGCATTTTTGAAGAACAAAAAGTATAGTTTAAACTTTAATTTGCAAATTTTACATCATGGGGGGAAGGGGCGTAAAATGTAACATAGCACAAAGGCGCCTAATACCCACGGAGCGGCCCTGATGTAATGACTCCATTTACACTTCAGAATTTAGGGTCTCTAAATCCAAATCATAAAGCTAAACATTGCAAGGTCCAAACCTTAGGTTTATGATTTAGTTTGACGTCACAAACTTCACCAATGAGAACGAGTCTGAAATGATATAGATATATACACCCATCTTTATTTAGTATCCACTTGGTGGATTCGGCTTTTTAAATAAATGCGAAAAGAACATGGAGACTGTCATAAATTAATTGCTGAAATATAAACAGTAATGCCAAGCGAATGACAGTTTCATGGCGCACAGGTGTCTTGTTGAGTACTGCTCTAATGATATTTTAATCTTGTTTTTGAAGCATTTACATAGATGTCCGTACGTATCAAAACTAATATTCAGGTAATTTAAACTTACATTTATGAATGACTTATTTAAACCTAAACAAATACCATAAACCTAATTTTCATTTGTGAATGCACCTTTAATTTTTATTCTTGTAAAATTTTAATACGGGCCATTGTTTTCAAGAAAATGGCCAAATACTCATTTTTTGCACCTTTGATCCAAGATGGCGGTAAAATCCGGGATCGCTAGAGAGTGCAAAATTAATGTCTTTTTGGAGGTCCCAATAAAGAGGATAAAATTTACTCCAGCTTACCACCAATAATTTCCACAGTAAACCCTTTGCTGACTGGATGACTGTTAGAAAAGTATCCGATCTTTGGCCGGGGAAAAAACTGTCATACCTGGAGCGTTGGAAACCTAATCTCCTTCAAAGTAGTCTCCTTGGGAATCCACACACTTCTCCCAGCGGTGCCGCCATTGTTGGAAGCATTCCGAGAAAGCCTCTTTCGGAATGGAGTTTAGCTCGGCTGTCGTTGCAGCCATAATGTCCTCTCTTGTCTGAAATAACGTTCCTTTCAATGGGCTCTTGAGTTTGGGGAACAGCCAGAAGTCGCAGGGGGCCATATCAGGAGAGTAAGGAGCCTGTTGAACCACAGGAATCTTGATCTTCGCCAGGAAAGTCTGAATCAAGTGCGAGGAATGTGCTGGAGCATTGTCATCATAGAGGCGCCAATTTCCTGTTGCCCACAACTTCGGTCTCTTGCGCCGCACAGCATCACGTAGGCGACGGAGGACATCTCTGTAGTACTCATTGGTGGTTGTTTGACATTGGTGTACCACATCGCGGGAGTCAAAGAAAGCAGTCTGCATCACTTTGACGTTGCTGTACCGGTTGTACCACTCCTTTCAGGCCTATTCTACTAAAAATATGTATAACGATATCGTTACTATACGACTGTCGCTAAGCATTTGGTTGAACAACTTTAATAACGACAAATGCCAAAAAGGTATTCTACTAATCATATCGTTATCGAGTTATCGTTATGATGAGTTTAACGATAATATCTAACTTCATGTTGATTTTGACAGAATAAATTTATATTTGTTTTTCAATTCAAATTTGACATTGATTCAAATTTGAAATTTTCATCGTACATAATAGTATATTACTAACCGAGGTGGAAAGTGTTTCATTGTTGAGGGCGAAGATAGTTAACTAGATGGTTAACTATAGCCCGAGACAATGAAACTTTTCACCGAGGTTTGTATACTATTTTATTCACAATCTGAAATAAAAAATTAATATTTGATATTTAAATAATAATAACCTAAGATAAATAAACGAATGGTCTGAGATTGTTCATTTGTCACATGAACTGTCACTTTGATTTCTAACCTTAAATATTGATTTCATTCATTACTTGTATTATTTACAAGTATATTCCATATTTTTAACATATAAATTGTAAAGATGCTTTGTTTATATGTAAATACCCATCATTGATACGCATTGATCTCTCAAAGCGGGGTCAGCTATTTCCCGCCTCGAGGTTGGAAAGTATAGCGTGAGTATAGCTGAGGTTGGAAAGTGTCAACTTTCCAACACCAGCTATCTTCACGTTATACTTTCCAACCTTTTGGAATATGAGGTTAACAATAACTAACTTCCCAACTTTTTAAAAGTCAGAAATCGTCATATTACTAACCGATTGTGAATAAAATTATTTATTAATCTCGTCCTCGTTTTACAGTTTACACGCTCCATATCTACTTGCGCCGTATGAAATTTGATATAGGTATATGTCTATAAAATGATCAACAATAATATTGCAGATTTCTATTAATGATATGATTATTCATGATTGACTTAATACCACATATGAATCCTTTTCTATTGATATCCTCCTTGCTACTGATTTCTGATAGCTTCCATGAGAAAAAAAAAATGCAACGCTGCAATCATCTGAATTGAAAACAAAATATTTATGTGCATTCATATGTAATGTAATACGCATAAATAATAATTTATAAATAATCTACAAATTTTTAGCAATTTCAACGAGGTCCTCATATATGGTGATATTTGCGTAAATAAATCTCTACATGCTTCTTTACTCATCAAAAAAAATTCACAAATTTTTCTCCGGTACAGTAAAAGGACGATTATATAAAATGTCATATTAAAAAATGTAATAATATAATAATAATACGTTGCTCAGCTACAATTAATAAAATATCTTCTTCAGCCATTTTTACTTTTGTTTTCAAAATATATCTAACTTTACGACTTCAACGAGGCATGTGAACTTGTCGTTCATAAACGACATAAAATAACGATAAGTAACGATACGTAACGATAAATAAATTAGTAGAATAGGGTTTTGGCAAAAATCGTTATTATAACTACATGTCGCCTGGTAACGACTCGTAACGATACATATTTTATTATTAGAACAGGCCTGTTAATCTGTGTGATTCCTATAGCATCGTCACCGAAAGCCGTGTGAATCTTCCGAATGGTTTCCACGTGGCTGTCGCCCAGTTTCAGACAAAATTTGATGCAATAGCGCTGCTCTAGTCGTTCCGTCATTTTCCTTGCAATGAAAAACCGACGAGAGAACTACACTACCTCACTCAAATGCTGCTTACCAGCAACAGACGCTATCGACAGGCGGGAAGAAATTCACGCATGCACACGAAGGTTCAAGGTCGGCTCATGCAAGGGCACATGATTCAAATCCATCAGGATTTCGCAAAAAAAATAAGGCCGAATTCTTTTCTAACAGACTTACTTGGTTGTGAAAGCCGCTTAAAATTTTAAATGTAAATATCTCGGGACGGTTTCTAAATATTAAAATTGGAATTTCCCAAATTTTGAAGATTTTGGGCAAAATAAATGTCAAAAATAGAAAACTTCAATCAATTTTATAAATATATTTCATGGGAACTAACATTAATAACAGCATTAAGTCGAAGAAAAACATCTCACTTTGCATTAAAACACTCTTCCTATCTCCAATCTTCAATCTTCTTATCTGGCTGCTCCGAATCTTTCATTCCAGTGCAGAATTCTCGGAATGACAATGGCAATAACACTAGCAGTTACATTCAAAGTAATCTCTCTTAGGGTGCTGTGCCCTGCCCCTTATCAGGGAACTGAAGTTACTCTCTATGCGTATGATAACCAGGACTCAAGGGGTTAATGAAATGATTTCCCTTCTCAGAGAGAAAAATATTAACTCAGGGGATGTTGGTTTGTATATTAACAAGTGAATTGAAGTTTACTTGAGGTAAATTTTGACGGTTAATATTTGTTTAGAAGGCTTATGTTATATTAAATATTTTAAGAGGACGTGTTATAATTAAATGAAAAAATCTGATGTGGCCAACACATGACCTCCCGTCAATTCCATGTTTGAAATAGCAATGAGCTTTAAGTAAAGTATCATTTCCGGTTGATCGTTTGTAAACAAAATCTAATTTGTTGTTCCAATAAATAGAAAAGTCTGTAATACCAAATTTTAGATTATATTTTATTATGTTTTCCTCGAAAATCTGTTAAGAGCTCCACATTAAGTACCACTTCCGGTTAATCATATAGGTGTAGTCAAAATATAATGTTGTTTCAAATTATACACGTGTTTTAAATACCAAATTTGAGAAGTTTTGGATCATGTTTTAATATATTTTTTCAAGAAAATTTGTTTATAGTTTCCTGTAAAGTAGTACTTCCTGTTTATCAATTTTAGAATACATCTAATTTGTCGTTCTCATTAATATAAACGTCTTAAATACCAAATTTGAAAAGTTTTGAATTGTATCAATTTATTTTTCACGAAAATCTGTTCCGAGCTTCAAATAAACTATCACTTCCGGTTTATCAATTTTTGGCAAAATCTAATATGTTGCTTCCCGTTATATAAAAGTCTTAAATACTAAATTTGACAAGTTTTGGAATATATCATAATATATTTTTCACAAAAATCTGTTCAGAGCTTCAAGTAACGTATCACTTCCGATTTATTAATTTTAAAAATCTAACATGTCATTCTTATTAATATAAAAGTCAAATACCAAATTTGAAAAGTTTTCGATTGTATCAATATATTTTTTACGAAAATCTGTTCAGAGGTTCAAATAAAGTATTACTTCCGGTTTATCAATTGTATCCAAAATCTAATATGTTGTTCCCCTTCATATAAAAGTCGTAAATACTAAATTTGACAAGTTGTGGAGTATATCATAATATATTTTTCACGAGAATCTGTTCAGAGCTTGAAGTAAAATATCACTTCTGGTTGATTAATTTTAACCAAAATCTAATATGTTGTTTCTCATGATATAAAAGTCTTAAATACTAAAATTGAAAAATTTTGGATTATATTTTAATATAGTCTTTCATTAAAACTGTTATGGGCTTCAAGTAAAGTATCACTTCCATTTATCCAATTTTACCCAAAATCTAATCAACTCGTTATATGAATGCAGGAAGCTTAAATACGGAAAATAGATATATTTGGAAGTTTGTTAAAAGAGTTATCGTGGACGAAAAAATCGTCACACAGACATCATCGTAAAAATATTAAAAACGTGTTGTGGGGACCCTAATTCGTGCTTATTTACTGAAAACTCAGCATCGAATTTTTGGCACGATTACATTAGGTACCTCCCTTACCTACGGTATGACGGGAGGTAAAAATGGCACGCAAGTAGCCCATTGGAATACTGATTTATCCAGTTTTGCTTATTTTGCCCTTTAAAAGAATTGGTTAGTTATTTTTATTATTGTAATCAAAATTTCTTTGTTGTAATCAAGCATTGTTCTTGTTGTAATCATTTTTTTAAAATTATAAGTAGTTTCTTTTTGCCATGCAGGTTATAGAATCTATTCATGACAACGTATGTCGTTGTTAGACATAAAATCGATCATATAGTAACAATAAATTTTTTGTGATTCTCTTCTAATAATTAGAATTAAGAGTGTCGGCCTTGAGAATAATCTGGAGCACTTAAGAATTGCTTAAACCTCTGATAATGACGAAGCAATTTGATATTGATATTCTGGCTTAATCTCCTAATTTATTCCAGAATCTAGGTTATCTAGACCCTGAATTTAGTAATTGAAAAATGAGGAGATGAACTAGTTGTACGGCTAGATAATTGTCATCTATCTTCATTAGGTGTTTTAATTCAACTATTTCAATTACGTCACCTCTCACCTGTATATGGTCTTGAAACTTTTCGCTCTCATTATTCGAGAAGTAAAAGAGATATTAAAATTCCAACCACTTGAAAGGCTACTGTTTTACTTAACAACCCAAGAATTTCATTCCATTTGCCCTGGAGAAAATACTTTTTTATTTTTTCAACTAATCTTTAATTTGACTGAAAACTTTTCTCGGCGTTTCATTTTTCTTCTCTCTGCAAATTATATTTGATTAAATCTAAGTAAGCCACAACTTTTGATAGTTAAATTTCTGGAAGTATCGTAATATATTCTTCACGAAAGTATGACAATGCGCAATAACTAAAACGTTGCTTTAAAGGTGCATTCACAAATGAAAATTAGGTTTATGGTTTTTGTTTAGGTTTAAGTAAGTCATTCATAAATGCAAGTTTAAATTACCTGAAAATTAGTTTTGAAATGTACAGATATCTATGTGAATGCTTCAAAAACAAGATTAAAATATCGGTAGAGCAGTACTCAACAAGACACCTGTGCGCCGTGAAACTGTCATTCGGTTGGCATTATTGGATATATTTCAGCAATTAAGTTATGACAATATCCATGTTCTTCTCGCATTTGTTTAAAAAGCCGAATCCACCAAGTGGATACTAAACAAAGATGGGTGTATATATCTATATAATTTCAGACTCGTTCTCATTGGTGAAGTTTGTGACGTCAAACTAAATCATAAACCTAAAGTTTGGACCTTGCAGTGTTTAGCTTTATGATTTGGATTCTGAAGTGTGAATGGAGTTATTACATAATATGTGGCCAAAGTCTTTAAATCTTAAGTATAAACCATAAATCTAAACCTAATTTTCATTTGTGAATGCACCTTAAGAAATGTCAAATTCAAATTTCAATATTTAATTTCACACTTATATTTGAAGAACGATTTTTTAAAAAATATTTGTTTATATACAAACTATGTTTTGCTTTAAAATTATATTTATAAATTTGATTATTATTATTATTATTATTATTATTATTATTATTATTATTATTATTATTTCGGCTTACATTTTCAAAAACCAAATTATAAAACCTACGCTGGTGAGAAATTTTTACAAATCTCTTTCGACTAGTTTAAAATAAGATTATTCAAGTTTTAATATTGGAATACATCGCCATTATTAATAATTCTATTAGGTTTTGTATCTTGTATCCCTAAGCCCTGCAAATTTTTCTGTAAGTATTATTCTTGCAAGGTAAGTTTTACTGTACGAATTGGATTTTTACGAAGTTGTTTTTTATTGTGCCAAAAGTAAAGGGTCTCTGTAGAAGCTAAGTCTGGACTAGAAGATGACTAATAAAATGCATGTCGAACTATTATCACCTGTCATTTGGCCCACATTTTTACCTTCCGCTATCCTTGGTAAGGGAGGTATAGGGATCGTGTTAAAATCGCATATCGAGATTTTGGTAAATGACCACGTTTTAAGGCCCTTAGAATCCAATTTTAACATTTTCACAATGATGCAGCGCGCGCGCGTGTGTGTGTGTATGTGTGTGTGTTTGTGTGAATACGTGTATGTGTGTGTGTATGTATCAATGTATGTCTCTCTCTCTCTCTCTTTCTCTCCCTCTCTCTCTCGGTGTGTGTGTGTGTGTGTGTGTGTGTGTGTGTGTGTGTGTGTGCGCGTGCGTGTGCGTGTGTGTGTGCGTGTGTGTGTGTGTATCCTCCACTCTAGCTCAAATACTATCATTCAGAAAATTTTAAAACCTTGTATTTCTACCTTATTCTAACATGGCAAGAAGCCTTTAGATTTTGGTGTAAATCAGATAACCGGAAATGGCACTTTACTTGAAGCTCAAAATAGTTTTTCTTCGAAAAATACCTTTAAATGTTATTTTTTCGCAATTTATATTATTATGAAAATTAAAGATTATTAAATTTTGTACAGGTTTGATATAATAATTTTCCTATATATTTTATGGATAAATTTATAATATGTTTAACTTAAATCTCGAAGCCTACGCTTCAAACAAAACTTTTGTTATATAGTTCAGATCTCAAATGTATGTAACTGTCAGATAACTGTTACTGTCAAATTACTGATTATTTCAAATTAATAGCGGTAACGTTTTAAAAAGAAAATAGTAAATAGTTATATAGAAAGAATTAAATATAGTTTCCAACATGAGTAAATATGTAAGTACCTATGTTGCTCAACGTTTTCCCCTTTCCGCACTCTGCCCCCTTGCCATGCGATGTTGCCGTTTCTTCATAACTTAGCATTTTCAACATTGCCCATATGATTGGCAACAGTTCATACTTATTTGACGGCAAGTATAATAAAAATTAAATGGCGCGAGGTATTGTATTGGCCACATCAGATTTTTTCAAAAGGTTTAAATGTATATATTTAATGTAATAATGTATCCGAAAAAAATTTGTAGAAATTTCTAAACATTTGTGTATAATTTGTTTCATTTATTAAATTATATACGTTGTTACATTCCCCTCATGGTACAATATCAAGAGAATTTATGTATAATTTAAATACTATAATTATTTATATGTTTAAGTGCAAAATAATGGTGTTTTTCGCACTATAAAAGAAGTAATGAACGAGCTGAGTTCGATAACTCGTCATGTGTGAAAAACACAAATAATTGTGAAGCAATGCCTAGTAAATTCAGTATTCTATAAATCATTACATTTAAAAATTGATGAAATCCAAAAATTTCCCACTTATTTATCTAAAATTTATATAAAGAAAATATCTAGAGTGCGTTTTTTACCTTAAACTAACAATATTTTCATATTAATTACAACAGGTTGAATCAAACGTAGCTGTGCTTCAGCTGGCATTTGATTCAACATGTCGGTGTTGATATCAATGCTGTGTTGTGCAGTGATTATTTCGTAAAAAATATGTGAATTTGGTGCTAATTATAATGGAAAAAGTGTTGTCGTTTGTAGTTTAACCTTTTATTTAACTTTTGTGACAATTTATTTATGTGAAAATAGAAACATTTAATCGTCATTGAAAAATATTTGCTGGCGTTAGCTGATTTATATAAGGTATGACAAAATAATTACTTTTACACAGGGTCGGATTGACCATTATGGAAAGATTTGAAGAGAAACGGACCCTTATGTATTCTGTTACAGAAGATTAGTATTGTACTCAATACCAGGAGGCATTTAAAATGACCTTACCAACAGGATTCAGGGATGTATTTAAAAAAATGAATACCGCAAATTCTAGTTCGTTCGTCTCAGATGTAAGCAACCCTCGAGTCGGAATTACTGTTGGATGAAATTAAAAATAATCCTATTTCATAGAATTGCCAAACTAGATAGTTTAAAGATCAAAATATTTTGTTATAATCATCATAAATGAAAAATGTTTAAAATATTTTAAATGCATCCCTGTTTCGATATTCAATTACCCTAGTCGGCCATCTATTTTCAGCCAGACATAGTAATGTATTTCTGTGCTTTCCTAGTCCAGTATTTAAATGGGTTTATGCAAAAATTTCATACCTGAATAATTCGTACAATTCTATTCTTTAGGGTTTCAAAAGAAACCACTTCTATAAAATAATTTAAACGTCAACTTTCAATCGCTAGTTGTATTATATTACCATCGATAATAAAATTGAAATTTTCATTTTATATTGACCCCCCCCCTCCGAAATATATATTATTTTTTCTTCGCTCTTTCCGATAATGTTCTGTGATCTGCAATTTATTTTTGTACATGATAGGGAAAAACATGCATTTGCACGTCGATTGAAAAAATGTTATTTTCAATTAAAAGGCATTTGGCCTTGAATGAATCGGTTGGGGTACATTTTTTTTTCTGGAGACTAGAATCACTCTGCATACACATTTCGTTTTTGAATTACTCGTTGAGAACAAAATACGTTGATATATTCATTTAATAATCATAGCGTGCTAGGTCTGAAATAAATGAATGACACATGCAATGAAACTTTGTTGACATCTAAAATAGTTTAAACTTTCGTGTGCAGTGAAACAATCACTTCCCTGTCAGTCTCTTTGAGAAGGAAATTAAAATACTCCACTATTAATAAACGCGGTAAAAATCCTTGTAACAATTGAATTGTGTACAAGTGATTCTTATGTCATTCTGACAAAACAAGCACGAATGAAATAAAAACAAAACATCCGTTTCAATATCTGTCCGCTAGCATAGCAAGCAGCTGTTTCTTCAGTTTACAGGAGCAATGCCGTGCCGTGCAATCTAGGAGGCGTACTGTCACTCAGTGTCAGTGTCAGGAACAATTACTGATATTGTTTAGCGTTCGATGACAGTCGAATGTCGCGCGTCAGGTCTTCGGGCTGCATTGTGCGCGATGACGTCGTGTCAAATAATTTTCAATTGAATGCCTCAGAAGCGAGACAATTTGATTGGATGCGGCACGGTGGTTTCAGGATTTCGGAGGTGATGATGTTTGTCCGTCAGATAAATACATCATCGAGGGTTAAATGTAATAATTTATATACCTTAGCAAACACAGTTTTAACATATATGTACCAGGTATGTGATATCTGTAACCTATGTAGTGTATAATTTATTTACGTACTTTACCACGTCGGACATCTCTCAAGAGACTGTAAAATGATATTGTCGGTATGTCACATTGGTATTGGACATGGTAAATACCTATAACTATATACATGTTACCGTACTTATCATATATTCATAGTGCATTGATCACGTGTCATCTATTCCAAATCTAATTGGTCTATTTATGTGACCAAGGTCTCTGTCTGTTCAAGCTAGGTGTGTAGAGTTTAACAACGACGTATTTTACTTTTGCAGCCATTGCAGTATTTGTTTATGTTTTATGAGGTGTGTATACTTTAATATGAGCTCTAATTCTTTTATTCAAAAATCGGCTTGCCATACGGTAAGTTAGTTTATGTAACTATATATTCATTATGTAGCTTATTTTCATTCTTGAACGAAAATGAAAATTTAGGTAACCTGAAATAATTTCGAACTAAAATACTATAAAATTAGTATTTCAAATGAAAAACGTTTATATACGTTACATATTATATATTTTACGTATTATACTAATAAATTGTATTAAACTAGTCTGAGTGAAATTTATGGGTCGATTCTGTTCACATCTGTAAGTTTTACAGATCCGTAAATCTGGAAAAAATGACAAAACACATCTGTTCTAGTTGATTAATATAAAATTATACATAAGACTGGCAGCTTTAGGTGTGATTTTGATCATATTTACAGATCTTGCGACTTACAGATGTGAACAGAATGGATTCATTAAGTTGTTTTATATTTAATTTGTATTGTAATATATATGTAATATAAGTATTGTAATAAACTATATATTTAAATATATATTTTTTGTAGTTAATACCTACACATTTTCTTACCATCCTTCATAATATATAATATTTAACTTTAGCATTAAAAAGAAGTCACAGGTATAAATATTCACAATGTAAGTAGTATGTTCAAATAATTACAAAGAAGTGATTTACTTTTGTTATATAACATTTACGTTACAATATCCACATACATGGGATGTGATGTCTCATAGACCATGTTGCGGACATAGGTCTATACATGTACTTTCCAGGAATGTTATTTAGTATGTAACATACGAGTTATGTCAATATTACGTGATGAGGACGTAACTGTGTTTTCTGGGATACAGTACATTACATGAAATTTGATGTTGGAAGTACGCTGTGCATATTTTTTTGTTTAAATACCGATAATGGGGGTGTCCACTACTTTTTAATATTTTTTATTATAACAAGTTATCTGTGAAAAAAATCTGATGTGGCCAACACAATACCTCCCGCTATTTAATTTTTATTGATTTAAATATACATACTTACATATTTAGTTAGCTGGAAACTGTATTAAGATCCATTCCATATAACTATGGTTCTATTTACTATTTTCTTTTTAAAACGTTACTCTTATTAATTTGAAATGAATAGTTTTTTGAAAGTGACATTTATCTGTCAGTTATTACATTTGAGATATGAACTGTGTAACCAAGGAGTTTTGCTTGTTTAAGGCGTAAGCTCCGGGATTTAAATTACAGATAATTTTATAAATTTATCCATAAAATATATAGAAAAATCTGATGTGGCCAACACATAACCTATCGCCAGATATTTTACCTGGTTGTACGTATAAAACGAAATAGCTTTTTGTGTATTAAGAGCGCAAAATGGGACATTGTCGATTGAGAGGTTGTTGCCGCGCGACGCAGGAGCGAGGCATTCTCTCGAAATCGACAATGTCCATTTGCGCTCGAAACACACACAAGAATTTTTCTACATTCGCCACAATGGGGTCCTCCAGCATAACAAAAATTTATTTTTTATTTATTTTTACTTATCGGAATTTCCCATTCTTCTTGAGCTATTGCTTCAATCTAATCTAAGCATTTTATACTTTCGTTTTTGTAAATGAATGCCCTATTTTATTTTCACAGCAGTGCGGCATTTTGTTTGGTTATGTAAGTGGGTAATGTGTAACTACAGTGTCATTAATTCCTGACTAAACGTTTCCATTAAGAATGTAGCCAAGTAACATTTCTCAACATTTTATAGTTAGAAATTTGAGGCAAAGTGACATTTTGCGTTGCCAAAGAGAGCGCAAATGGCTACTTTGTATATAGACTGTAGAAAAAATATTTTTAAATACAAATACATATATTCGTGTCTCACTACAAAATAATTCTCACATATATTTCCAAAATCTATGGGATATTTTAATATAAATTATGTACAATACATACATTTTCTTTATATTCAATATCCTGAAATTTTCTTTTTCTACTTTCAGTACTTTCCTTATCTTTTTCTTTATTTTCGTCATTTTTTCGCAAATTACTTTTATATTATTTTTTACGTATATTCTTTTGCGTTGTTGACTTTTTTATTTATTTTCATAATCTTCATAATGATGTACAAATATTTTTGACAGCGTCATACAAATATTTTTGACAGTGACATTTATGTGTCAATTACAAACATTCTTGCCTTGAAGTAGTTTGATCTGAGAATTTTTACGTCAAATTATTTTATATACATTTCTTTATCTCTAAATCTATAGAAGATATAATAATGAATTTATATTTATCGAATAAAGAATTTAACGTTCTTTAATATAAGTATTTACATAAATTTTCGATAAATAATATTTAGATGATTTTTTTCTTGTAACTACTACTTCCGGTTGTCCAATTATTAACAAAACTTAATCAACTTTTCCCATTATTGTTAGATTGAGGAATCCGTAGTTAAAAATGTCTTAAGTCTTATAGTATTTGAGAAATCGTGGATCCAACATCCACACACATACGTACATCATCGTAAAAATGTTATAATCGGATTCTAGGGACCTTAAAACGTACTTATTCACTAAAATCTGGATATGCGATTTTTAGCATGAATTCAATACCTCTCTTAGCGAGAGGTAAAAATATGATGTGGCCAACACACTACCTCCCGCTATTTAATTTTTATTAATTTAAATATAAACACTTACATATTTAGTTAGTTGGAAACTGTATTAAGATCCATTCCATATAACTATTGTTCTATTTACTATTTTCTTTTTAAAACGTTACTATTATTAAATTGAAAGGATTAGTTTTTTGAAAGTGACATTTATCTGTCAGTTATTACATTCGAGATATGAACTGTGTAACCAAGGAGTTTTGCTTGTTTAAAGCGTTGGCTCCGGGTTTTAAATTACAGATAATTTTATAAATTTATCCATAAAATATATATATATATATATATATATATATATATATATATATATATATATATATATATATATATATATATATATATTTATATAAAGTATTAATGCAAATCTGTAGAAAATTTAATAATCTTTAATTTTTATTACACAAATCTCAGAAAATTAACATTTGAAGGTATTTTTCGAAGAAGATCTATTTGATTTACACTAAAATCTAATGGTTTCTTCCCATAATAAGGAAGAAATATAAGATTTTTTTAATAAGTATTTCTGCGCCAATTTTTTTATTTAATTATTTACGAAAACAACAACAAATTTTCTTAATTTTCTTATTACTATAGAAAATATTGCATAATCTTTCATTTAAAATACTTTTTTACTTACCGTCACCGGTAAGGAAGATATTGTGTTTGGTCAAAAAATTCGGTAGTGAGTTTTTGATGAATAAGCACGTTTTAGGGTCCCTAGAATACGATTTTACTATGTTTACAATGATGTCTGTATGTATGTGTATGTGTATGTATGTGTGTGTGTGTGCGTGTGCGAAGGTGTGTGTGTGTGTGTGTGTGTGTGTGTGTGTGTGTGTGTGTGTGTGTGTGTGTGTTTGTGTGTGTGTGTGTGTGTGTGTGTGTGTGTGTGTGTTTGTGTGTGACAAAATTTTGTAATGCGATAACTCTACTACAATTCCAAAAATCATAATTGTTTCGTATTCCTCTTCATTACATCCATATGAAGAGCTGATTAGATTTTGGTTATAATTGATCAACCGGAAGTACTTTTATTTGAAGATTTTAACAGTTTTTCTTGAAAAAACGATGTTAAATATCATTTTTTCACATTTAATGTTATTATAAATATTAAAGAATATTTTATTCTCTATACGATTTGAATGCATATTATACTTCATCATATTAAATGGATATAGAGTTAAAAATTTTAAAGAAATTAAATATCATATATTAGCCAGCTATGCTATAACAGGTGCTATATTAAGAAAATTCTGATTGAAATGTGTCAGTGTCAAGTGCAGTTGACAGTAGGTTTGTGTTATAATGGTACTAGAAATATAGGATCTTTTGTTAGAAACTTTTTGTATGGAGTTTGTATAAAATACATACAACTGCCATAAGCTAATGTACAAGATATAGAATCTTTTGCATAACATTTATACACAATACATAGAACTGACGGAAGGTAATGTGCTTGCCAGATTTTTTTAAATGTGAAACAGGCTCATTTCTACACTTAAATATTAAAACATGTAAGAAACAACTATAATAAATGCAATTATACTTTAAGTATTTAAAAAAGGCCATTTCATACCAGGTATAAAATACGGTTTCTTTTTACAAAAAGTCCGTGTAAAATTAAGTTAATACTCTACCATTTTGAACTGTAACATTTATTACATATTATGTTAAATAATGCAATTCAAAATCTCCATTTCCGGAAACCTTTTATAACGTGCATAAAAGAAGTAAATGTTTTAAGCAATTTAAATATCACGAGCATTTAAAACAAACACACCACAACGACTTGAATACGGAATAACATGAAAACATTTGAATATCAAATCTATTAGCCCCCTGCTCTTGTTATAATTTCATAACGCAAAATATTGAATCAAGTAACCTTCAAATTTGTTGACAAAAAATGTTTAAATTTGAATTCATTTCAGCCAATAAAGTTTATTTGTTTATTTCATGCGAGACCTTGACATTCTAGATTTACTTCATCATATCTAGACCAGTGGGTCTCAAAATGGATTAATAAGTAGGCAGTTTGAACTACAAAAACTGTTAACTTATACAATCTATGAGATCTATTGTAACATGACTCTAAAGGTAGATCTACATAGCCCATGTCATGTTCTCAGTGCTATGTCATCAAGTAGAACATATATTATATTTTTTCTACTCCCATGCGTGAAGTGGGTACTTCACGTATTAATTTTCATGTGTGAAGTTTGATTTTTTGAACACTGTGCATACTGTGCGTGAAGTAAATAATTCAGTTTAAACACACACAATGAATATCAGTATATATACGTAAATCATGTGATGGTAAATGGTCCGAAGAAATAACAACTTCATGAGAAATATGTAATTAATTTATATAAATAAAATAAATTTTGTAATTCTAAATTTACAACTTTGTGTTAAATATAAATCTAAGTCCAATAAGCATTCAAAAGCAATAAATAAAAAATTTCTAAGCAATCTAATACAAATTTTATGATATTACAGGTTATAGCAATTACAAAATATAAAATTATTGTATTTCCCATTATTTTAAATATTACAAAATGACGTGTTTTAATAAAACAAAGCTGTTAAACCCCCGTACCGTTGGTAAACATGGTTACACAAGTCGATAATGCAGAGGCTTTACGTTAAAAGAATGACAATGTGAAGAAAAAATTATATTTGATTGCAAGGTCGTAGAAAAAGTATAGTATGTAACACGTGTGTGAAGCCTATTTTACATTCGGGTGGTTTGCAACACTCGCCTTCGGCTCGTGTCGCAATCTCCACCCTCATGTAAAAACTTCAGCTTCACACACTTGCCACATAATATACTATTATACAATGTTTCGTAAGACAACTAAAAAAAAACAGTATCTTGATTCCGGGTACATCATAGTTCCCGAATATTTTTATCTATTTTTGGGACAGATTGACATTGAATCATATGACATTCCAAATTGACATAACCTAACAAAAATAAAAATTAACTATTTTTTTTTCGTGTCCAAACCACAGAGCTGGACTGGCCCGGCGGGAATTTCCCGGTGGCCCGTGACGGCTCATGGCCTGATGATCTTAAAAAAATATATAAAAATTTAAAGTTGAAAAAATAAATAAATCGGTACAAAAATAACATAAATTCTTGATTTTGAAATAATTCCCTACTACTCTTGAATGTGCGCCAATATTTATAGCTATTTTTCTTTTTAACAACCAATTGTTAAATTCGCAATACATACTTATTTTTTGTATTACCAACATCATACACATCAATTGATCATTTATATAGGGATGTGTTTTATTTAGATCCAAATAACTTTTATCAAATTATAAATAATAAATCTGATGTGGCCAATACAATACCTCCCGCCATTTAATTTTTATTAATTTAAATACATAGGTACTTACATATTTATTCATGTTGGAAACAATATTTAGTTCTTTTCCATATAACTAATGTTCAGTTTACTATTTTCTTTTCAAACCGTTACCACTATTAATTTGAAATGATTAGTATTTTGACAGTGACAATTATCTGACAGTTATATACATTTAAGAGAAGGAGTTTTGTTTTGATCGTAGGCTCCGGGATTTAAATTATATATTATTTTATAAATTTATCCATAATATATATACCGTGTGTCCCAAGCAAACCTTGACATAGGCGTTTAACATGGGAAAACTGATTTTTGTGAATAAAAAGTGTCCGGCATAAAATGAAGCCATGCTATTTAACATGATAATAGTACATTACCTCGTGTACCTTATTTAATATTAATTACATTATTATCATTGCGTAAATCAGAGAAAATTATAAATATCTGTCAATAAATATTTGTTTCAATATTTTATTACGTAATATCAAAATATTTGCAATTGTCATTGTAGGTGAATGGATAGCGTAGCAGACTGTGGAATGAGCTTCTCGCGAGAGTCTCGCAATAAAAAGTATTTGTAACTTTATAGTTTTAATTCATAAATTCAATGAAAAATGCACCGTACAGGGAGTGAAATCAACGGTAATTCCTGCATAAAACACGTGAATCTGAAAATTATATGAATTGACTATATTTTTTTGAGTCTATCTAGAGTCGAATGATATCGGTCGCAGAGCGAGGAAATGCAAAATAAATACTAAATCGATTTTGCATCTAATACAACTAGTTTTTCGCCAACATTTCAGCTCCTAATTCATCCCAGTTAAAACTACGGTTAATAAAATTCTTGTCGTCCCTGAAAAGTAACGGATCTTATATGAAGCGTCGATAGGAGCCAACACGGAGTGAAGCAGAGTGATTGGTTGCCAGCGGGTTCCCAGTGTAGCGCTTTTTTATGAGTAAATCCTACTTAAATAGTGGCATATAGTTAATGGTAAAGTGTAGAAACTTTTAGTTACAAAAAAGAATTATTTAAATGTTTAATTAGTTTTACTGATGACAGAATGTATTAACAGATGTTCGTATTGAAATAATTTGGTGACTAGAACTTAGTGTTTCGTCTCTTTATTATAGTTATACGACTGTAAATACACGGAAGACGGAACGATTGGTGCGTACTTGTCTTTTGTAGTTCAACTGATACGTAAATACCATAGAACTAATAAATACTTCGTAAATGGAAGGAGCGTAGACAAGGATAGTCTGTGGTTAACATTGTACAATAAAGACAGAGCGAGAACCACGTGACTGAGGTCTACTGTGGCTAGAATAGCTATTTGTGTATTAAGAGCGCAAAATGGGACATTGTCGATTGAGAGGTTGTTGCCGCGCGACGCAGGAGCGAGGCATTCTGTCGAAATCGACAATGTCCATTTGCGCTCGAAACACACACAAGATTTTTTCTACAGTCGCCACAATGGGGTCCTCCATCATAACAAAAATTTATTTTTTATTTATTTTTACTTATCGGTATTTTCCATTCTTCTTGAGCTATTGGGTGGTATTAATAAAAATAAGTAAATGCTTATACTGACAGTTTATTAAGTAAGTACTTATATCCGTATTAATAAAGTGTCAGTAAAATCTGATGCTATAAGAAAATACTTATTTGACAAAAGTATGTACTTATACTTATAATCAAAATAAGTAATTACTTAAAACTGTATTAATAAAATGGAGTCGATTCTTATAGAATTGAGTATTTACTTATGTATTTATAAGTATGATATGTATCATGCTTATGGGGAACCGAACAAAAATTTAAAAGATTATATTAATTTAAAAAACATGTTCTACGCCGTATGAGTCCGTAAAAATTATAAAATTCGTAGGGAAAATCCCAGTGAACAAAGTTTTGTCAAATTATATCACTTTACACCCGAAAGTGTGGAATGGCTACCAGAACTCTTTCTTGGCGTTAACAATGAATCTAGAGCTGGTGCTGTGTTAATTTATCAAATGAAATTATTTTTAAGATATGTTGCCGACCAGTGACGAATAAACCTTGTTTGCGTGGCGCCGTTTGCTGCGTTGGTTTTACTTTTTTAGTTCCTCGTGACCATTTACCATTTTTGCGGCCCCTGTGATAATACGCCACTGTTCCGGTCTTTGTAAATAAACATCTAAAAAAATTATAACTGCGGGTCCTTATTTTAAAAAGCCGAAAAGTTATATTACATAAGGTTTTCAAATTGGTGTTGGTGAAGACTGTGAAGATAACACATTTTTCATTAATATTTTAGTCCATGTCACTGCTTTCAAAATTAAACATTTTTAAAATTTCAAAAATTGATATAGAATTGAATTCCAGATTAGTTTGTCAACTTTCAATAAATAAATATAAAAATGAACTGTCAACAAATGTCAAAAAAAAATTTTTTTTCAAACTCACGGCTTACTTATGAATTTCATATGTAAATATATACTTATAAGTAAGTAAGTATTTACTATAAGTATCAGCATCTGGTTATTAATATGAAAATAAGTATTTACTTTTACTTCTTGCTGATACTGATAAGTAAATGCTAGTACTTATAAGTACATACTTATAAGTATTTACTTATTTTTATTAATACCACCCATTGCTTCAATCTAATCTAAGCATTTTATACTTTCGTTTTTGTAAATGAATGCCCTATTTTATTTTCACAACAGTGCGACATTTTGTTTGGTTATGTAACATACCGACAGAGCAGTTATATGTCAGATTGACTTGTTAAGTGGGTAATGTGTAACTACAGTGTCATTAATTCCTGACTAAACGTTTCCATTAAAAATATAGCCAAGTACCATTTCTCAACATTGTATAGTTAGAAATTTGAGGAGCGAGCGTTTTTTCTACTTTGTCGCTCTAGAGCGGCAAAGTGACATTTTGCGTTGACAAAAGAGAGCGCAAATGGCTACTTTGTATATAGACTGTAGAAAAATGTATTAGCGCTCTCGAAATTTCTTGTTTTATTTAAATATAATAAGAAAATTATTATAAATAAAGTATTAAGGATACTAAAAATTAAAATGGTTAAGGTGTGCTGTGCATATAATATAAGAAATTTTTTAATTTGATAATAAAGTAGTTTAATAGTCATTGGCCAGTTAATAATATATTATATATTACACTATTAAAATACAAAAGTAACTAATAATTCATAAAATTATTTATTAAAAATCATTAGTTTTATTCATTTTATTCAACTTTTCCTGTTGCCTTACAGAGCGTACACGGTAGTCGTACCACGTGACTAAGGTCTACGTTCTTCTATCGCTCTCCCACTGCAGAACTTTCTGTATAGCTATCTCTCTCGAATGTTGACCACACAGCACACTGTGTACGGCTATAGGCAAGACTCCATCCATATGTATTTATTAGATCAATGGTAAATACCGAGGTAAATACGTAGTGCGCAAAACGCTTATTTTTACAGCGAGACTCTCGCGCGAGAACGAGACGAAACCCAAAAAAATGTGCGAGAACGAGAGTGAGATCAAAATTGCAGATCCGAAAACGAGACGAGATCGATATTTTATATTTCTCGTCTCGTCTCGTCTCGCGAGCATTACTATTTCGTGGTTGCCGCGTTCCAAATAGAAACCGGTAAATAATTTCAGGACTTACGGAACACAAAACCGTAAACCTGATTTAACCGGTAGCGTTACGGAAAACTCATTAATAAAAAAAATTGTTTCTTGAATTGTGCATACGTAACAACCCCGTTTAGCTTAAGTACGTGCATTTAAGAAGCGGTACTAAACAGTTTCCAATTCCAATAAAAAAGTTTGAGAAACCATCCGCGCGGCAAAACTCCAAACTAATCTCACTTCTTTTGTCGCTCACGGAATAAATAAATTAATGATAGCACAAGAATTTTTATTGGTCGGAACATTTCTTTTTTGTGTAGTGTTAGTAGCGTCACGCAATCTGGGGGTAATTACGTTTCTTTTTCTTTTCTCCGTTAAAAATGATTTCACCCTCGCCTTTGCCTTACGGCATAGGCCTCTGCCTGATATTTGATACGAGATCTCCATCCCAAGCTAACGTAGATAAGCTGTTAATGCTTTCTTTATTATTTAAAACAGCTCGGTTTTTCAGGAAATATTTACACTGGAGTTATTGTTGTCGAAGGAAGTTTATTTTACCGAAGTCAAAATAAACAGTTCTATACTCTGTCCGTTTTAACTATAGACTAGATGGCGTTTCGAGTGCGGCCGTTTTTACATGTATTAATACAGGGATGGCGAACCAATAGCACGCGTGCCATTAATGGCACGCGACACAATATTTTGGGCACGTCACTGATCACAAAATTCATTACGAAAAAAAGTGTGAAGTAGGTATGACGAGCGAACGCGAGTGATCCCTACGCTACGGAATGTTCGGGTGCGTACATCAAAGATTTGTTGATTGGAAGAAATCAGACTGTTTCTGAAAAATGAGGGAAAAGTTGAAGAATACCCACAGTTGTTGGATGTTATGTGGCTTTCAAAATTGATGTTTTTTACAGACATATGCCAACATTTAAATAAGTTAAACATGAAGCTTCAGGGCATAAATAAAACAATTATCGTCATGATCTCATTCGCGCTTTTGAGGCTAAATTGCAAGTTTTCAGGAACGATATTATCACAAGAAACTATAAGTATTTTCCAAATTTGAAAAAAATATATCAACGATTTAGAAATATATGAGAAACCAGACGAAGACCAAGTTACTGAAGAATTTATTTCTGTGATTGATTCTTCAATCAAGGAATTTTCAGCGAGATTTTCTCAGTTCAAAGAATTATCGGAAATACTCAAGTTTATTATGTACCCTGATGTGACGTCATTTGATAAACTGAATTTGTTCCAATTCGATTGGAAATTGAAGAATTTGAAATGCAGCTGATTGATTTCCAGTCTAGTTCAATATGGATTCAAAAATTTATTGAAACAAGGAAAGAATTAGAATTAATTGAAACAGAAAGATTGACAAGTAATATAAGTGAAAATGCTAATAACAAAATTTTGGAAACATGGAATGCGTTACCAGACACATTTAATTGTTTGAAGAAGCTGGCTCATGCTATTTTAACATTTTCATCAACCTATGCCTGCGAGTCATTATTTTCAGAGATAAATAACATTAAAGACTCGGTTAGAAACCGTTTGACAGATGACTCCAGTTCAGCATACATTCTGCTAAAAGTAACATCTTACAACCCTAACATATGTTATTTGTCATCTAATCTGCAACAACAGAAGACACATAAATTTTACTTTAATTTAAATTACGCGTATAATTGAAACATTGCAAAATGTTCCATTTTTTTTTTTTTTTTTTTTGTTGTAAATAAAGAGTTTTGAGTTGATAGTATTTATTATTATTATTTTCCCAATAATCACAAACTTAAAATTATTTGATGGCACGTCTATGACCTCATTAAACATTTCTTTAGAAAAATGGCACGTTGATACGTAAAGGTTCGCCATCCCTGTATTAAATAAAGAATACGAATTTTGGCGCCATTCCTGGATTTAAAAAAAATTCTTTCTAATTGACATTGACATTGTTTTTATGCATCCACTTATACTCGCCGTATCTTTCTCTACATGTCGGCGAAAGGGGCATGCATAAATGACAACCACATTATTCAAATAAATTTTAAAGAAAACAACGTAAAATAAAAATATAATTCACCTTTGAAATATAAATATTTACTCTCTGAAATATATACATTATATTCTACACAAATTTCTTTGTGCCTGGGGTGATCCGAATGACCCTTATCCTCATGTTCTTTTATAGCTTTCCAAATACCAGGGCCGCTCCGTGGGTATTAGGGGCCTTTGTGCTATGTTACATTTTAGCGCCCCTTCTCCTCATGATGTAAAATTTGCAAATTAAAGTTTAAACTATACTTTTTGTTCTTCAAAAATGCTATATTTATTATATTGATGAAATTTTTCTAGATTCATTTTTGTAATCAATAGCTTATAATCAAAATCGTTTGTTGTAATCAACAATTTTACAACAGATTTCAGAATTGTATATGCGTTTAGTTTTTTGCGAAATGATAATTGGGATTTAAATATTGGATTCATTGTGGGATTCATTCTTGAAATCAATATTCTTGAGTTATAATGAATATATTCATTGTTGTAATCAACATGTTCATAGTTATTATTTCAACATAATGCTAGAATAATAACGAAACGATTGATACGATAATTATTTTACTTATAACTAGAGCTCTAATGCAAACAAATTAAAAAAATATATTTTCACTTTTATCACGTTAATTTGTAAGATTTATAGTAATTTTGTCTTTATGAATAGCATTTTATAAAAATGTACTATTATATACTTTACTGTGTTGAAACGGCGCCCCTCAAAGTCAGGCGCCTTTGTGCGGGGCACAACCCGCCCACCCGCACGGCGCGCCCCTACCAAATACTACATCGTCCTATGCCTAGTTCTGATGCCAGAATTTGGACACATTCTGATTTGGAATATGTATTCGTGGCACGATATGTGCTGTATAAATTATACGCCATTTTTTGCCCGCTTCGAAGGGCCTTTCCTTATAGATGTTGTAAAACATTGGCAGAGCCAGGTTCAGGATTTTTATCCATAATATTAACGAAGAGAACAATAACAAAACTAACGAAAAACTAAGAAAACGCGCACTACGAACACTATGTAATATGAAATATAATGCCAATACACTATGAAAATTATATAAACGAAAAGAACAATAATATAATTAACAAACAGAACTGAACAGAAATTAATAATAAGTAATAAATGGTGTAGTTACTATTGATTTTGTTGACTTTTATTTATTTTATGTCAGACGGCCAGGGCCGCTCCGTGGGTACTCCCTTCACCTCATGATGTAAAATTCGCAAATTACAGTTTAAACTATACTGATTGATCTTCAAAAATGCTAGATTTTATTGATGAAATTTTCCTAGATTCATTCTTGTAATCAATAGGTTATAATGAAAATCGTTTGTTTTAATCAACAATTTTACAATAGATTTCAGAATTGTAAATGCATTTATATATATTTATAATCAATGTATTCATTGTTGTAATCAACATTTTCATAGTTGTTATTTCAATATAACAATGCTAGAATAATAATGAACCGATTGATATGATAAGTATTTTACTTATAACTATAGAGCTCTAATGCAAACAAATTAAAAAAAATATTGTTCACTTCTATCACGTTAATTTGTAAGTTTTAGAGTAATTGTGTCTTTATGAATAAGAGCATTTTATAAAAATTTACTATTATTTACTTTACTGTCTTGAAACGGCGCCCCTCAATGTCAGGCGCCTTTGTGCGGGGCACAACCTGCTCACCCGCACGACGTGGCCCTGCAGACGGCATAACATAAATCAAAACAAATTAATTGATACAGTTGTCAAGTAAATTTAAATTTCGCGTCAATTATTTTGCTGTGTAAACTTCGTTCACGTTTGAACCAATCAGAGAGCTAGAATAGTTAAAACGGATAGACTATTGAAATTACTTAGAATTGTTTATTTTTTGATCATCTCATTTATACAGAGAGGACTATGAAAAGATGATATAAAGATATAGATTTAATACGGGAAAACATTTCTTTTTAATAACAATAAATTCGTACGAATAAATCATTATTGGTTGCTTCCATTTGGAGTAAATTCGAAAAAAATATACTTGCTGAAAATTTTATGATTGGCAATGTTTTAAATGTTTCAAACGGTTGATACACTAGGGCGCTTACACACTTGGCGGCTTCTTCTGCGCCAATAAATTTACCGTCGCTGCCTATAGAATTTGACGTGTTTACACATTTAGCGGTAAAAGCCTCGGCACTTATTAGCGGCAAGAGTGCAGCCACTTGAGTTGGCAAAAAGGAAGTGTCTTTGTCGTATCTACAATGCTTCTGCTTATTAATTTTTGTAATCAATTAATTTATGAACTGTTGTAATCAATGTATTAATTGTTGGAATCAATTGTATTTCATTTTATTATATACTTCATTTCATGTAAGAAAATAGTGATGGGAAGATAGGTGCAGTTTGATCTTGTTATTTGATTGGATAATATCGGGGTATTATTTAATCGTGCCACTAAAGCAAAGACGGCGATGGTCATTTGACCGCCACGGTAAAAACAGCCCAATGTGTAAGCAGCCTTCAGCTAACAGTGTTTGCAAACATGTTCGCTAACGCTAACAGCATGTTACTATGTTCGTACAAAAATTATACAATTTAATGGAATATAATTAAAATATTTATGTAAAATTTAAATATGAAAATGAGGTCTGAAAATTTAAATTTTCATGTAATTTTATAATAATGAATTTGCGAAAATATTATTAACATTATAACATTCAAGTATTAAATTACATAAAAATATTATTTTACAAAATGTAGAATTGTATACTTTTATATGAACGGACATCCTGTAAGGGAGGTATAGGGATCGTGCTAAAAATCACATGTCGAGATTTTGGTAAATGACCACGTTTTAAGCTCCCTAGAATCCAATTTTAACATTTTCACCACGATGTCTGTGTGTATGTGTGTGTGTATGTGTATGTGTGTGTGTGTGTGTGTATGTGTGTGTGTGTGTGTGTGTGTATGTGTGTGTGTGTGTGTGTATGTGTGTGTGTATGGATTCTCCACTCTAATTCAAATACTATCATTTAAAAAATTTTGAAATCTTGTATTTCGAACTTTTTCTGTAATGGAAAGAGCCCATTAGATTTTGGTGAAAATCAGATAACCGGAAATGGCACTTTACTAGAAGCGAACTCAAATAGTATCATTCAGAAAAATTTTATACCTTGTATTTCCAACTTTTTCTGTAATGGAAAGAGCCCATTAGATTTTGGTGTAAATTGTATAACCGGAAATGGCACTTTACTAGAAGCTCAAAATAGTTTTTCTTCGAAAATACCTTTAAATGTTATTTTTTCGAGATTAATCTTATTATAAAAATTAAAGATTATTAAATTTTCTATAGATTTGCATTAATACTTTTTCTATATATTTTATGGATAAATTTATAAAATTATCTATAATTTAAATCCCAGAGCGTACGCTTTAAACAACAAAACGCAGTTATTCAAATGTATGTATGTAACTGACAGACAAATGTCACTATCAAAGAATTAATCATTTCACAATAATATTAGTAACATGTTAAAAAGAAAAAAGTAAATAGAACAATAGAAAAGGAATTCAATACAGTTTCCGGCATAAGTAAATATGTAGGTATGTATTTAAATTAATAAAAATTAACGATTCACAAAAATGTTTAAGCTAATCCTCATTTTTGGATTAGTAAATTCTATTCTATCACGGTATTTAAAATTTAATCTTCATTTTATTAAAGCTCCGGTGGCTCAATGGTTAGAGCAACGCCTCATGTCATGAGTGCCCTCGGGGCTCTGGGTTCGAATCCCTCTAAGGCATGGATGTGTGTGAATGTGAACCCGCACTCTATAATTGGAATTTAATCCTGTTTAGGGGTTTAAAAAAGGTAGTTATATGGATTAGATGAGACTATATTTTAAGAAATAAACTGTCAAGATTAGAGTAAAATTCGCTAATCTAACTTAATCTTTTTTGTGACTCGGGCTGTAAATGCCGGGAGGTATTGTGTTGGCCACACCAGATTTTTTTATGGGGATATCTCAAGGCAGACGTTTACAAACACCGCCCTACAAATCTGCCGAAATAGCCCGAATGATGGAATGCGTAGAGAGGAGCTTCAGAAATCGATTGCATCAATGCATAGAGAACGGTGGCGATCACCGTTAAGTTATTTTGTTTAAAACTGCAAAATTTAAAACGTCCAATTATGTTCTTTCATTATACAAAAATAAATATTGTCTATCAGCAATACTTTTTATTTTATTCGCCTTCAAAAAAATCTGATGTGACCAACACATAACCTCTCGCCAGATATTTTACCTGGTTGTACGCATAAAACGAAAAATATTTTTAAATACAAATACATATATTTATGTCTGACTACAAAATAATTCTCACATATATTTGCAAAATATATGGGACATTTTAAAATAAATTATGTACAATACATACATTTTCGTTATATTCAATATCCTGAAATTTTCTTTTTCTACTTTCGTTTTATTTTTCTTTATATTCGTCATTTTTTCGCAAATTTCTTTTATATTCTTTTTTACGTATATTCTTTTGCGTTGTTGACTTTTTATTTATTTTCATAATCTTCATAATAATGTACGAATATTTTTGACAGAGGCATACAAATATTTTTGACAGTGACATTTATGTGTCAATTACAAACATTTGAATTTCTTGCCTTGTAGTAGTTTGATCTGAGATGTTTTACAACAAATTATTTTATATGTCTTTCTTTTCTCTAAATCTATGGAAGATATAATATTGAATTTATATTTATCGAATAAAGAAGTTAGCGTTCTTTAATATCAGTATTTATATAAATTTTCGATAAATAATATTTAGATGATTTTTTTCTTGTAACTACTACTTTCGGTTGTCCAATGGACCTTTTAAATTTAACGGCTATCTCTTTCTATCGCTGCAAATAGTAAGAAAATGGCGCGAACAACTGCCAGTTGGGCTGTCAAACGAAACGTCAAAAATATTGCAGTCATTAAAATACCTGTATTCTCAATGAAAATTTGCATCGTTAGACATTTTAACTTCAATAAAAGCTTTTGTAACTTATTTCGATAAGATTTTTTAAAGTTATCTGAGATATTCTCACATTTTAAGTCTAAATTTTTTAGAAACAAACGCCATAGATCTCAGTTGGTCTTACTATGCGCAGTTCCCTATTGCGCATATCTTCTATCTCTTTAAATTGAAAAGGTCCATTGTTACCAAAACTTAATCAACTCTTCCCATTATTGTTAGATTGAGGAATCCGTAGTTAAAAATGTCTTAAGTCTTATTGTATTTGAGAAATCGGGAATCCAACATCCACACACACATACGGACATCATCGTAAAAATGATATATTCGGATTCTAGGGACCTTAAAACGTGCTTATTCACTAAAATCTGGATATGCGACTTTTAGCATGAATTCAATACCTCTCTTAGCGAGACGTAAAAAGTTTCTAGGCCCTACCCCTACCCTGTACAACATTTATTCGTATTTAAGCAGTGTTGCCAGATTCGAAATGTTGTGTGCATGTGTATCTGCGTATGATACATTTAGTGTTATATCCATGTTTATTATGTAGAACTATGTTTCATAGCAAATTTATTAGGTGTAGTTCAAAGTGGCAAACAATCAAAACAAACTCCTGTCAGCTCTCAGAGCCCTCTGCATTCTAGTTACCCTTTCCTCAGCCCAACCCTATTTAATATTTATACAGGATTCGCTGTCTAATTTATAGCCCTGGTTTTCTTCATTTACCTCAGCCGGTAAGCATCGCGTAGTTTCCTACATTACCGACAGAGCCGCCGCTAAAAGCTGACCTACATTCACGGAAAAATGCAAAGTTGGCTTCTCTCTTTTACACTTATAGAGGCCTGTATAAGTGCGTCCTTCTTCACGCAAGAATTTTCTTCAGGAGTATCGATACTATCTTTGCAACACGTTAAAGTTATCTTATCATGATGAGATCTTAAGCACGAAATATATGAACAAGAGATATTAAAAATTTAAGTGAATATGAGGCGATACGGACAAGGAAATGAGCTTCGGATTTTTTAGCTTTTAAGACTTAAAGTCGTAATTAACACACTATTTGCATGTCATTATTACTTTTTACTCCTTTTACCATTTTTACTTCACATATGTGCAAAGAATGTTATACTTTAATTATGTCACTGTAGTTTAAGTAATGTATATTGAATCTGCTTATTATTACAACAATAGGGTTTTCCGAGCCAACGGCTTTCGAAGAGATAAGTATTGCATGTAAATTTTAGTATAAAGTATATATATATATATATATATATATATATATATATATATATATATATATATATATATATATATATATATACAGGGTGTCTCAGTAAGCTTGCTCACTATTAGTAACTTTTTTATTTGAAGAGATATGAATTTGGTTAAATGAGCAAAATTGTACCATTTTGAATTACAAAACTACTCATATCAGCAAACATTAATTTATATCAGCGGTTCTCAAAATATGAGACCTAACTTTTTTATTTTAAATAAGAACATATATTTTTTATTTGCTTATTCGCTAGAGAATTTAATTCTGAATTCAACGATATAATCGTTTCATACCATCACATAACAATTTTTTTGAGAAAAATCCATAACAAATTTTATATTAATTTGATTTAAAGATGACTATAATAAGCGTGCTATGAATGAAAAAAATTAAATTAGTGAATACTTTGTTTTGTCACTTGATCATACTTTTTTATTAAACACATATAAAATATTCATTTTTTTCATTCAGGGCATTCTAATTCTACGTAAAAAAAGTAACATGTATTTATTTTTCCATTCATAGCACACTTATTATAGTTATATTGAAATCAAATTAATATAAAATTTATTGTGGATTTTTCTCAAAAAATACGTTATGAAATGGTATGAAACGATTATATCGTTGAATTTAGAATTAAATTCTCTAGCAAATAAGCAAATAAAAAATATATGTTCCTATTTAAAATAAAAAAGTTAGGTCCCATATTTTGAGAACCGCTGATATAAATTGATGTTTGCTAATATCATCAGATTTGTATCTCAAAATGGCACAATTTTGCTCATTTAACCAAATTCGTATCTCTTCAAATAAAAAAGTTACTAATAGTGAGCAAGCTTATTGAGACACCCTATATATATATATATATATATATATATATATATATATATATATATATATATATATATATATATATATATATATATATATATATATATATATACAGAGTGTTATATTTTAATGGACCCAGCAAATATCTCTCTTATTTATTAAGTTGGTAATTTGCTTTACAATCATGTAAAATAATTCATATGTTACATTATTAAAAAGTAAAATGGCGGGCACTTTTTTATACACCTAATTGGAAAGAGAATAGTGAGCCATGACTGTGGCGTGAAATAAAACAATTAACTAAAACAATTGTAACTATTATTATTAAATGAAATAATATTTTTTTGTCATAATAATACAGAAAATAAGAATAAGGAACACAAGCCACAGTCATGGCTCACTATTCTCTTTCCATTTAGGTGTATAAAAAAGTGCCCGCCATTTTACTTTTTAATAATGTAACATATGGATTATTTTACATGATTGTAAATCAAATTTGATGCACTTTTCAAATTTGTAAAAAAATATAGTGTGTTCCATTTGAAATTTCAAAGTAGATATTAATTACTCATAAACCGGAAATGGTATCAGGAATGTACATCCGTCATCAAGTAGCTTACATGTTCCTGTATAAATCATGTTATATGAAAAAAATTGCCAACTTAATAAATGAGCGTGATATTTGCTGGGTCCATTAAAATATAACATATATATATATATATATATATATATATATATATATATATATATATATATATATATATATTTCAGTTATGCGAACATGAAACATTTTTTTGTACTCTCTAGAACTAACAGTTTGTGTTTTCAGTTGGTATTATTGAATGCCCGATTATTAATCATAACTGCAAAGTGTACAACATATCCTGTTTATGCGACCTATTTTGTACGAATTTTCCACTCATTCATTATTAAAAACATTTTCTCTTAATTTATTGTTTTGCTACGCATCCACTTGAAATAATACTACATGTTTATGTTTATCATCAAATAAAGCAGAACATATTATAATTAGTTAGTAGAAATGACTATACAGGGTAGTACAATACGAGGTACAATATAATACTATATTATTCTTCTTTCTAGCTAGTTAAAATATCAAAAGCTCGTAATTCAAGTCGACGTAAACAAACCCTAATTAAATTATACAGTACAACAAAATAAATGTGTTTAAATAAACATGTTAAACATATACGCCATGTAGGTGGACATAGACAAATAAATACCCATTTGCATAGTTCGGGTTGCTATTATGTTTGTTGTTGTTATGTTTGTATGGTTGATAGATTTTTAATGTGACTGAAAACAGCTATGTTTTGTTTTTCATACAAATCCTGATATAGTATGACTAGCGAATGAAAGTTGACGTTTGGATTATTTAACAACGCATCTACACATTCGCACGAATGGCGAGTCGAATCGCAAGGCGAGTGGCGGGACAAATGTGTAGTCTGTTCAATCGTCATTCGTTCCTTGTATCGCAATGGGCCCGTACAAGTCTTCGACTTTTTAAAAATTATATGTCGCATATGAATTTTGAATATAAATAAATGAAAACGAAATAAAAATTGCTATATATTTTGTATTTTTATACCTATAATAATGTAATTAAAGTTTTTAGTGTAAAATGGTCGCCATATTGTGACGTCAGCGTCATTACAGTAGTTCAGTTTCCCTGTGAAAATGTCACTATAAAGTGGACCATGCATATTTTGCTCATAAATTCGCGATTGGCTTTACATATACTCTAACAAACACATATTTAATATATCAGAGTAATTTTTTATTAAGATCAAATGAAAATTTACTTATTAAATAAATTTATATTATAATATATGTTTTAATTATTGTAATCTCAATACTTATCATTGTTGCAATCGTTTAGTAAATAGTAATGTAAATGTTGGATTACTTTTTATTGTGAACTATGCTTTGATTATTGTAATCAATACTGTCTTTGTTGTATTTAATTATAAAATAGAAAATAGTTTAAATACTATTTTAATCATAATAATGGCACTAGGTGAGTATGAAAACTTCAATATTATATTAAAGAAAGTCTTAAAGTCACATTAATTAAAGCGAATAATTATCTTCATTATGAAAACAAAAATTATTAATTTTACTTGCCTGATTTTTATTTATATAATATAATATGTACTATCGAAGTTTTACATAAATTAACATTTAACACTACTCCTATACCTATTCATTTAAGTAAATCAAACAAATATATATTTTGAAATGATATAATAAGTATCTGGCTTACTTTAATACCATTAGCTCTAAAGATTTTTGATCACAGTTTGTAATAGTTACGTATTTTTATTCGTGTAACATTTATTGTATATTGCCATATTAACGGTAACGTATGTCGGTTCTCTCTACTTATGACGGAGTGACGCTTACGTCAGAACTTTCGCGCCAAAAAACTTTAATAATTATTTTAGGCATTATTAGGCGTAATTTCAAGAAAACAAAAAATACGGAATTTCTATTTTTAAATTCTTCGAGTCAAAGACAGGGCCGCACCGTGCGGGTGGGCAGGTTGTGCCCCGCACATAGGCGCCTAACTTTAAGGGTCGCCGTTTTCAAGACAGTAAAGTAAATAATTCGTAAAGACAAAATTACTATAAAACTTACAAATTAATCGGTTCATTATTATTCTAGCATTATTAAAATGAAATAATAACTATGAAAATGTTGATTACAACAATGAATATATTGATTATAACTCAAGAATATTGATTACAAGAATAAATCCCACAATGAATCCAATATTTAAATTCCTATTATCATTTTGCGAAGATTAAATTGCATATACAATTCTGAAATCTGTTGTAAAATTGTTGATTGCAACAAACGATTTTGATTATAACCTATTGATTACAGGAATGAATCTAGGAAAATTTCATCAATAAATTAAATCTAGTATTTTTGAAGAACAAAAAATATAGTTTAAACTTTAATTTGCTAATATTACATCATGAAGGGCAGGGACGCTAAAATGTAACAGCACAAAGGCGCCGCATAGCCACGGAGCGGCCCTGATCAAATACTTGTAGCGATGCGGCGAACCCAGTCCCAGTCTTTATACTCAGCGAGTGTGAACACAAGTCATTCGCGTGGGGACGAACGTGCGAATGTCACTCGCGAATACTGGCGAGTGACAAAGCAAAACACGAGTGCAAATGTGTAGATGCACCTTATAATAGAAGTGGTTTGTTTTGAAAACATTTACCTATATTTAATGGAAAGGAAACTGACCCTTATGTATTCCGTTAACAGAAGATTAGAATTGTACACAATACCAGGAGGCATTTAAAATGACTTTAGCAACAGGATTCAGGAATGTATTCAAAAAATTTATTACTAGAAATTCTAGTTCGTTCGTTTCAGGTGTAAGCAACCATCGAATGGGAATTCCTGTTAGAGGAAATTAAAAATAATCCTATTTCATAGAATTGCCAAACTAAATAGTTTAAAGATCAAAATACTTTGTTATAATGAACATAAACGAAATTCAGTTAGGGTACCTTTATAACCAGGGTATGACCATGGGCCAAGATCACCACCATTATCGGTAATTCATTTCCCTATTTATTTGTAATAAATGTGATATGTTATAAAAGAATATTAAATTTTATCACACTGTAAATTTATAAAGGTAATAAAATTTAATTAATTTAAGAGATTCACAATTATTATTAAGACATACATTTAGAGGTTATATAGAATATATGACATGGGTTGTTATTATCACATCTAATTTAATATCTGTAGTTCTTATTTACATAATAATTGTATTTTCTAAACTTACCTTTTAAAAATTTAAATGATTGTGCTTAATATTAGAATTTCAATATGTGAGTAATCGTGGTGGGTATCTTAACAAACTACACAAGTAAATAAAATAATAGTTATTTGTATATCAAGGCCGCGAAATCACTCTTTAGCGTACCGAGAGAAAAATTGTCAAGACAATCTCGAGGGCGCTAAAGGATTTCGCGGACAAGGTGTACACATTATTTTTTGTGCAACCGTAAAAAATATTTAAGGTGGCTATGGGATTAACGTTTGATAAACAAAACCATGCAATTCTCAAGTGTCAAAGTGTTTGTTTACCTAATTTCGCGGCCGCTACCATGACAACGGCTGCGAAATGAATTTCGCGGCCGTTACCATAACAACGGTCGCGAAATTTAATTTCGCAGCCTGTATTGCGGCTGCGAAATACTTATTTCGCGTCCGGTTGCACAAAAAATATATTACTTACACTTTAAATACATATTAAAATGATAGTTTTTCATTAAAATAAAACAAATAGCTACGAAAATACATAATAATTTGCGCAAGAACAACACATATAACAGACGGGCCGGTAATGGCGGACGAAACGTGAGCCACGCCATGGCCATACCCTGGTTATAAAAGTACCCTATATTCAGACATAGTAATGTATTTTTGTGCTTACCTAGTCCAGTATTTAAATGGGTTCATGCTACGTACTAATAGAATATACAGAATAATACAGTGTGTTCCAAAATATTTTGGTGGGGGCGTTTTAGTCTCCAGAAAAAAAATGCGCCTTGGGCGAAATTTTTTCATTCGAAGTCAAATGTCTTTTAATTAATAGAATTGAATATAAATTCTGATAATATCTGACTTCATGAAGGGGGGGGGGTTTAACCCGTATAATTTTCTAACTATTTATGTAGATTTTATAATTTGTTGAGAATGTAAACTGGCCCAACCAATATGAGTTTGGTCTCTTATGCAATGAATTTATATTTATTTTTGTTTTGTTACAGGTACGAAGATTTTAACTATTGGTGATACGTTGATGATTGAAGATGATAGCAGCAACTGTAAGTTTAAACCAATAATTATGTTTTTATATTTTCATTGTTGAAATGTGACTAAACGTATTGATTTCCATATGGTATTATTCAACATGTACGATTTTTCATTTTTAACTTTAATCGATAGAGTAATGAAAAATAATAGACCTGTATTTTTTATTTACTCAAATCGATCTTTAATATTGAAAAAATTGCAATTAAAAATGATATTGTTCAAAACGCCGCTGATTTTCTCCGCCTCGTCTCTTGTCCAGTGACGTCAGCGTTTCATCAACGCGGCCATTTTGATTGTCACATTAGGTTAAACGTCAAAGTAACATTTAAAGATAATCTGAAATTTACGAAAGTAAACATGTCGGTGAAACGCTGTTTTGTGCAATCGTGCCAAAATACTAGCGAAAATAGTGAGAAATAGTATATTGTGTTATTAGGAGTAAAAGTGATACTTTGTGTGGCGAGCATGGAAGTTTGCACGACGAGAGAAGCGAGTCGGACAATTGCATGCGAGGCACACAAAGACACTTTTATTCCGAATGACACATTAAATTTTTTTTTCAAACGCACTACTTTTCTTTTTATTCGCTAATTCTATGTAGTTGCTATGGATATTTGTTTATTTTATTTCTACGCCGGCGGAGTAGAAATTAGCTATTTCTACTCCGGCGGCGTAGAAATTAGCTTATTTCTACTCCGCCGGCGTAGAAATTTCCAGCGGCGTAGAAATGAAACTTCTACCTTGTGAATCAAGTCACAAAAAGTGCCATTTCTACGACGTTTGAAAAAATATATTTTTAATAGTACTGCGTGATACAAAAAAAAAACACAACTCGAAAAACAGTTACTGTTTATATTGAAAAATACAGATTTGATACGCAACAAAGCAACAGTAATAAAATTCTAAGAATACACAACGAACAACGTAGACAAATGTTAATCAGACGAAAAAGTAAAAACGAATGACTAATGACCAGCAGCTGAGTGATACGTGGATAACTTCAGGTCAAATGAAAATTATATTTATAAAAATTCATAGAATGATGTTATATTATATATTAATATATTATAGCATTTCTATCAAATATTTAGATATGTAAATCTCAATTTATAGCCTATATAATTTTTTCTTTTAGAAATTCTATATCAATGTTATAAGGCTGTATGAAATGAGTCTAAACTTGCAGTGGGAAACGTTGACGTCACAACATGGCTCGTTTTTTGCAACTTTTTAAAAATGTTATACTTTAAAACGATTTTATACAACAAAGAATGTAAATAAAAAATCTGATGTGGCCAACACAATACCTCCCGCCATTTACAGCTCGAGTCGCAAAAAAGATAAAGTTAATCCTTATTTTTAGATTAGCGAATTTTACTCTAATTTTGACAGTTTATTTCTTAAAATATAGTCTAATCTAATCCAATTAACTACCTTTTTTCTAAACCCCTCAACAGAATTAAATCCAAATTAAAGAGTGGGTTTACATTCACACATCCATGCCTTAGTGGGATTCGAACCCAGAGCCCCGATGGCACTCATGACATAGGCGTTGCTCTAACCATTGGGCCACCAGAGCTATAATAAAATGTAGATTAAATTTTAAATACCGGCATAGAATAGAATTCTTTAATCCAAAAATGAGGATTAGCTTAAATATTTTTGTGGATCATTAATTTTTATTAATCTAAATACATATCTACATATTTACTTATGCTAGAAACTGTATTGAATTCCTTTTCTATTATTCTATTTATTTTTTCTTTTTAAAACGTTACTAATATTATTTTGAAGTGATTAATTCTTTGATGACATTTATCTGTCAGTTACATACATTCGAGTAACTGCGTTTTGTTTGTTTAAAGCGTAGGGTCTGAGATTTAAATTATAGATAATTTTATAAATTTATCCATAAAATATATAGAAAAAGTATTAATGCAAATCTATAGAAAATTTAATAATCTTTAATTTTTATAATAACATTAATCTTGAAAAAAAACATTTAAAGGTATTTTTCGAAGAAAAACTATTTTGAGCTTCTAGTAAAGTGCCATTTCCGATTATCCGATTTTCACCAAAATCTAATGGGCTCTTTCCATTACAGAAAAAGTTCGAAATGCAAAGTTTCAAAATTTTCTGAATGATAGTATTTGAGTAAGAGTGGAGGATCCACACATACACACAGACATCATCGTGAAAATGTTAAAATTGAATTCTAGGGTCTTAAAACATTGTCATTTACCAAAATCTCGATATGCGATTTTTATCACGATCCCTATACCTCCTTTACCTAGGGTAGCAGGAGGTAAAAACTTCTTCCCGCGCTTTGCTTCGCCGCTCTTCGCGTCGCTCAAGTGCGCGTCTGCCTGTAGCACTCGCGCGTTGATGACAACGTTCGTGTGGAATATGTTCCTTTAACTTGCTATTGTTTTTATATACGAGTACCTTAATTGTTACACATTTGGGAACATAGATTGTTATTTTTGAGGTTAAACGGTGTTTGATTATTTATTTTGAAAATGGAGCTTACAATCCGTGTTAAGATTTACATTAAATTGTTTCTCACTTAAATAACTAAATTGTTATGATCCATATTGATAATTAAAGTGTTTTAAACAGATAAATATCTCTACTGCACTATATACAAATAAATCATTAAACATCTATAATTCCAACAAAAAGTTCCGCACAAATATTAAGCAACTCTTCCTTGAATCTTAAAATGTCTCCCTTCGTAGGGAAACAGCGATATTTACCCTGTAACCACAGTTATTCCTGCCTGAAACATACACCCACACCCTTGTATTTACTTTTCACTCCGTTAGTTTCCAAAGGGCTGATGCGCGTCAGCTTACCAACCATAGGCCTATACGACATGCACGTATTCACAAACATTAACACAATGTTCACATTCTGAGAGAGTAGATACAGGAATAATAAAGAACAAAGAGATGTTAAACAGATAATTGTATGATAATTAGTCATTTTGTAATTTATATACACAATGTGGCTTAAAGATTTTTGACTAACCTTCAGTTCTCGTATGAACATAGTTGTTGATCTCTTAAATCTACATAAATATGAAAATGTTGATTACAACAATGAATATATTGATTATAGCTCAACAATATTGATTACAAGAATGAATCCCACAATGAATCCAATATTTAATTACCTACTATCATTTTGCGAAGAATCAAATGCACATACAATTCTGAAATCTGTTGTATAATTGTTGATTACAACAAACGATTTTGATTATAACCTATTGATTACAAGAATGAATTTAAGAAAATTTCATCAATATATTAAATCTAGCATTTTTGAAAAACAAAAAGTATAGTTTAAACTTTAATTTGCAAATTTTACATCATGAGAGAAAGGGGTGCTAAAATATAACATAGCACAAAAGCGCCTTATATCCACGGCCTTAATAACAAAGATGATCCCAAAGAGCGACCGCCTTGCATCAAGCATTAACGCCGAAAACATCGAAGAAGTGCGATAACTGTTGGTTTTTGATCGACGTATTACCATTGTTGCAAAGAAGTTGAACGACATAGAAACGGCTTGATTGAGAATCGTCGAATAGGTATTTAATGAAAAATAGAAGTTGTGCCCGCGCACGTTAACGCATCGGGCTATTATAAAGCAACAGTCGTGCGTTAATTTCTGTCCTCCTAAAGTGACACTCATCATTATCATCATCATCATCATCATCATCCGTATGCTTTTGATTTGGCCTCGGCTGACTATTCTGTTTCCGCAAACTGAAATTAAAACCAAAGGGGAAACGTTGCGGCCCTTAGTAGAGTTTCTTCGTCCATTAACAATTTTACAAACACAAAATGTCAACAAGTGTATATAACCAAGATGTTTCTATGCGATTTATAAATCCCCCAATTAAATTATGTACAATGCTGTGTTGTGCTAAATTATTTTATTTCATACTGTGAATATTTTATTTGTAATAGTATTCATTTCCAATGAAAAAATTTATTTCCAAATAAATATGAGAATTATCTTATTAAGACCAAAACCGACGTGATTTTTTTAAAAACGAAAGAAAATAGGAATTATTGTAAAATTTCGTCAAAAAATGCGACTCAGGTACGAAATAAAATGTTGTACGTCATATGTCCGTTAAATGATTTTCACGGTATTCATTCCGAAATTCCTGACTCGGCTCCTCTATCGTCTCGTCCGAAAACATCTTGTTCGTACCGTAAAAACTCATTTACCGGACTTATAACGTAAGTTACTATTCTGTGCACTTGACAGATTTAATTCATTTGAAAATTCAAAATAATGAATAGATATCTTTTTTCACATTATTTTACTATGCGGTTTACGGTATTATTAAATTGTTCTCTACATCGCTACTATCTCTTAAAAAACGCGGGAAATTAATTTGCTCTTTGGTATTTTCATAGTCATCTTGAATCAAATTCAATAAAACTTGCACGTCTTGATCTTCAATCATAGTTACAAATAAACTTTTCAAACGATACACATTGACAACTCAGTCTTTCAAATCCAAATACAACGTCATTATTTTAAAATTATACATTTTGGCGAGTCACAAAACGATGACGTCAGATACGAAAACGGTTTAAATACCTAGTTGAATACGGTTCGTCGCTAAAGAAAAAAAAAACAGTTTTAGATCTATATGTGACCAATCTATCTCTAATCTACCGTCCTCGGTCGTTGCATCTAACAGTCATATGACCTGAAAATTTTCGATGCAATTAATACGAACAGCATCTGTACCAATATGTTATTGGAAGCTCCTTCCAACCACTTCCCATTATAGTAACTCTAATGAAAACAATTCCAGCTCGAGCGAGCATGATCTGCTAACGACCCTCATGTGGGCGGTGGAGGGGGAAATGTCCTAGAGCCGGTCCTGACGAGTTCAATTACTTGCAGGACCGTGCATCGAACCATCGACGATTGCATATGTGCACACGGCCGTTAATTGCTTCCCGTTCCGCTAGATGGCTAGGTGAGATGGGCACTAGCGCTTAATTGCACCCACCAACCAGGGGGAAGAAGAATTTAACGCCCTTTGTACTTCATACTGCAGGAAGAATGGAAAATGGTTATAAGGATGAAAAATATAAATATAAAATAAATATAGATTCTGTACTTACAAAAACTGAAAATGTTATTTTTATACTAGCATATTATAACAACTTTTCGATTGTCATTTCCGTTGTTAAATGAAGTACTTTTAAACACTAGTGCTTAAAAGTAAAAGTACTAAATATCTATTATAACTATTTATGATAAATATTTACAACGCAATTACTTAAATTACTAAATTGAACATTTGATGTCGTTCTTAATACTTCTTCTTGGTTAACTTCAATGTGGGTAGAAACTGAAGTAGATGTGCTGCTGGATTCTGATTCTTTGTCGACAATTTTTATTTTTTTAATTGCTGTTTCTTTTTCTCCCAAAATTCTTCGTGAAATTTCTTTCTTATTTTCCAAAGAATTTTGAACGTAGCCTTCAGCAACAGAACTTGAACGCCACCATCCATGTCGCTTGATCACTGTAATGTCTGCTCCCGAATCAGCCAAAAATGTTGCAGAACATCGCCGAAAGCAATGCCCGGTATATTCTTTAGCATTTGGGAGGCCGAGAAACTTGCATTTTTTTTAGGTATACCACCTATGATATTTATACATACAGGAAGCGTGCAACACTTAAAATTTCTGTAGGTTAGAAAAAACCGTTGATGTTCAGTATGAGTAGGTCGAAGTTGTGCGTACTTGCGAAACATTGCTAAACAGTTGATTCCATCGATAAACCCTTCAGTTATCATAAAAAAATCGTGAAATATTCGTTTTAGTATTTGGAATATTAATTTTTATGAAAGAAGTAGAATCTTCAATATGTCCTACACGTAAAAACGTAAGTTCCTCCCGGCGACATGCCCCATAGATTCCAACAATTAACACAACCTTTGCCAATAAATAATCCTTGTCATCAGCTTCTTTCATGAAACGAACTATCTCTTGCTTAGTGAATATTTTAGATTTTTTAGGCTTATATCCACTAGCTTTTCTTTTTAAGAATGCAATAACCAATAAGATTGGTAAATTTACTTATATCCACATTCTTATTAAGGTATATCATAGTTCGAAGCATAGATTAATTACTCCATAAAGTGGATGGCTTATAAATGGATGATAATTTCGAAAAATAGGCTAAAACTACCTTTTCTGTAATGTGCCCAACGTTTTTCTCCGCACACCAACTGTCAAATTTTTTGTAAGTTTCTTCATACATTTTTTTTGATTTTCCTGGAACCAGTGTAGCCAATGCAGCCTCTGCACCATTTTCAATATCAGAGTCAATCTCTACTCTGAGTCACTCATTTTAAGTATATTTATTACCAAAAATTCTCAAGAAAAATTATACACCGAGCACGTTGACATCAATGTTTATTAAACAACATATTGGATCCCATAGCAACAAAAAGATGAAACTGATGCCTGCCCATTTTTAAATTTTGAAAAATTCAAAATGTTGACATTTGATAATAAATATAAATAATCTGTTTTAAAACGCTAGTATAAAAAATCTTGTATGGAATAGGTTGCGAAATCGTTATTTAATATTGGGTTACATCGCTTTTATAAGTAATACCAGCTTTAATTCTATTAGGCATTGTATCCCTAAGCCCTGAATATTATTCTGTGAGAATTGAATTTTTACAAAGTTGTTTTTCATTGACTAAAAGCACGAAGTATAATAACTAAGGAGTGGACTAATCGTATCTAGTCGCTATTGAAAAGTGTTCCCCAAAATATAACATGCAAGCAGGGCCGCTCCGTTGGTATAAGGCGCATTTGTGCTATGTTACATTTTAGCGCCCCTTCCCCTCATGATATGAAATTAGCAAATTAAAGTTTAAACTATACTTTTTGTTCTTCAAAAATGCTAGATATATTTATTGATAAAATTTTCCTACATTCATTCTTGTAATCAATAGGTTATAATCAAAATCGTTTGTTGTAATCAACAATTTTACAACAGATTTCAGAATCGTATATGCAATTAAATCTTTACAAAATGATAATAGGTATTTAAATATTGGAGTCATTGTGGGATTCATTCTTGTAATCAATATTCTTGAGTTATAATCAATATATTCATTGTTGTAATCAACATATTCATAGTTATTATTTCAATATAACAATGCTAGAATAACAGTGAACCGATTGATATAATTATTTTACTTATAACTAGAGCTCTAATGCAAACAAATTAAAAAATATATTGTTCACTTCTATCACGTTAATTTGTAAGTTTTATACTAATTTTGTCTTTACGAATAAGAGCATTTTATAAAAATTTACTATTATTTACTTTACTGTCTTGAAACGGCACCCCTTAAAGTCAGGCGCCTTTGTGCGGGGCACAACCTGCCACCCGCACGGCGCGGCCCTGCCTTTCCCTCATGATGTATAATTTGCAAATTAAAGTTTAAACTATACTTTTTGTTCTTCAAAAATACGATTCCGAAACTTTACACGTTCAAAGAAATATGAACGTTCGATGTTCAAACCATTTGATCAAAAAAATCCAACTTAGGGCATGTTCTAAATATCAAGGTCATTTACTTCAAATTTTAGTTACTTCTAGGGATTATATTATCCTAGATTGCATGCGCTGTTGCTGTTGGCATAAAGTCTTTTTGACAAGTTCTATCTTTACACGTCAAATGCACAAATCAAATATGTCAAATGTCAAGCCAAAATAAACATGAAATTATGCAGATATATTTAAAAATATCAGTGCTACCAATCTACATTTTCATTCTCTTACTATGGTATGCCTACTTGTAAGCCAAAAATGTTAAAATAATTTGAACGTGTAAAGTGGAACCATTTGGAAAAAAAATTATGTTGTAAACATTTGACAAATAAAAAGTTCAATTTATTTGATCGTCTAAAGCCACCTTTAGATTCATTCTTGTAATCAATAGGTTATAATCAAAATCGTTTGTTGTAATCAACAATTTTACAACAGATTTCAGAATTGTATGTGCATTTAAATCTTTGCAAAATGATAATAGGTATTTAAATATTGGAGTCATTGTGGGATTCATTCTTGTAATCAATATTCTTGAGTTATAATCAATATATTCATTGTTGTAATCAACATATTCATAGTTATTATTTCAATATAACAATGCTAGAATAATAATGAACCGATTGATATGATAATTATTTTACTTATAACTAGAGCTGTAATGCAAACAAATTTAAAAATATATTGTTCACTTCTATCACGTTAATTTGTAATTTTTATAGTAATTTTGTCTTTACGAATAAGAGTATTTTATAAAAATTTACTATTATTTACTTTACTGTCTTGAAACGGCGCCTCTTAAAGTCAGGCGCCTTTGTGCGGGGCACAACCTGCCCACCCGAACGGCGCGGCCCTGCCTTTCCCTCATGATGTATAATTTGCAAATTAAAGTTTAAACTATACTTTTTGTTCTTCAAAAATACGATTCCGAAACTTTACACGTTCAAAGAAATATGAACGTTCGATGTTCAAACCATTTGATCAAAAAAATCCAACTTAGGGCATGTTCTAAATATCAAGGTCATTTACTTCAAATTTTAGTTACTTCTAGGGATTATATTATCCTAGATTGCATGCGCTGTTGCTGTTGGCATAAAGTCTTTTTGACAAGTTCTATCTTTACACGTCAAATGCACAAATCAAATATGTCAAATGTCAAGCCAAAATAAACATGAAATTATGCAGATATATTTTAAAATATCAGTGCTACCAATCTACATTTTCATTCTCTTACTATGGTATGCCTACTTGTAAGCCAAAAATGTTAAAATAATTTGAACGTGTAAAGTGGAACCATTTGGAAAAAAAATTATGTTGTAAACATTTGACAAATAAAAAGTTCAATTTATTTGATCGTCTAAAGCCACCTTTAGATTCATTCTTGTAATCAATAGGTTATAATCAAAATCGTTTGTTGTAATCAACAATTTTACAACAGATTTCAAAATTGTATGTGCATTTAATTCTTCGGAAAATGATAGTAGGTATTTTTTAAATATTGAATTCATTCTTGTAATCAATATTCTTGAGTTATAATCAATATATTAATTGTTGTAATCCTTACCTAAAGGTGACGGAAGGTAAAAAGTAATTTTCTGGTATTATTATGTTACAAGTTATAGCTGTAAAATTGTAGATTACAACAAACGATATGACGCTCAAAAACATTAAAATAATGTTTGAATCAATAATACTAATTTAATTAGTTTTAAAAATATATGAAAGTATCTAAATATTAATAATAATACAATAACTCTTCAACCTAATGTAAAATAATTTGTGATTCTCTATATAATTGTATACGATGTGTTAAACGCGGGCTACCTATATCTATCTCTCTCTTCACTCGCCTGATACATTAAAGGTGACGTTTTTTCTAACCCATTGTCCAAACTATCACCAGTGATTTGGGCCATAGTTTTTTAAAGTTTAAGTCTATACATAAAGTATCCGAAAGAATTTTAAAGATATTTCTAATCATTTGTGTAGATTTCTTATGTTATACTATGTATAATAAAACATGCAACGTTTATACGCGATATAAAACGGTTAAATATGAATAAAAAATTCTTTCGTATATTTAAGGAATTTATTATTTAAAATTTACCAAGGTGCAAAAATGCCAGTCTTGAAATATTTGAAATTCCTTCCAAATAAATAAGATTGCGGAACGTTATTCAGATTTGAGATATAATTTTTCTTATCATCTCTGAATTATATTTATGAAATCTTTTATAATAAATGTTGAGTTTTAAAATTTCGTTATTCCATATAATTAAATTTGTGTCGTAAAAGATTATATTTTTAAAAGCTATTAAAATATCAGAAGGTATTTCTCTTCTAATATTTAATTCACTACAATTTTGATATTTAAAATTTTGTAAACGTTTGTCTACCATCTCAACTGACTCACTCCCACTTTGTGGACATAATTGTATAAAATCGAAACAGTTTATAAACAATAACTATGTTTACGCTATCATTATTAATCAAACAAAAGTTCTATTTAAATTAGTAAACATTCCACGTAAAATAAATTGTTGAGTTTCAACGTTATTTCTCTGTTAGTTCGTTATTTATAACGTAATTGTGTGTTTAGAATATTGTATCAATTTATTTGAAACACCTCCACTAGACTTCTGTTTAAAGCGCGAGAGGTAAAAGGCAATAACGAATTGTTTAGATTTTAATTGCATTATTATTCATTAAAGATCTACAGACTGTTTTTATTTAAACGTGACTTAAAGTAACTTAAAGTGACTTAAAGTGGAACCTCATTGGGGTCATTTATTATGTTTTTTACCTCCCGCTACCCTTGGTAAGGGAGGTATAGGAATCGTGCTAAAAATCGCATACCGAGATTATGTTAAATGAGTACGTTTTAAGGTCGCTAGAATACAATTTTAACATTTTCACGATGATGTCTGTGAGTATGTGTGTATGTGTGTGTGGATCCTCCACTCTAACTCAAATACTGTAATTCAGAAAATTTTGAAATCTTGTATTTCGAACTTTTTCTGTAATGGAAAGATCCCATTAGATTTTGGTGTAAACCGGATAACCGGAAATGAGACTTTACTGGAAGCTCAAAATAGTTTTTCTTCGAAAAATACCTTTAAATGTTATTTTTTCGAGATTAATGTTTATGCTTCCACAGTCTGAGTCATGAGAAATATTCGTTTTCCGGGAATGGACTGTCATATTTTGAGTCAGAGCTCAACGTTTCACCCGCAGTCGTATGGGGCATCTTCAGGAGCAAGGGGAATAGTAATGTCTTAAACAAGGTTACCCGACGTGTCAACCTCGTTAGAGGCCGAGTTAAAGCAACAAAGAGGGGGAGACTCAGTTTACAAGGTTACCCGACGTGTAAACCACGCTAGAGGCCAAATAAACCAAGTGTTGTTTGTTGCTTAAACTCGGCCTCTAGCGTGGTTGACACGTAGGGTAACCTTGTTTAAGACAGCACTATCCCCCTTGCTCCTGAAGATGCCCCATACGATTGCGGGCGAAACGTTGAGCTCTGACTCAAAATATGACACAGTCCATTCCCGGAAAACGAATATTTCTCGAGATTAATGTTATTATAAAAATTAAAAAATATTAAATTTTCTATAGATTTGCATTAATAAATTTATAAATATATCTATAATTTAAATCCCAGAGCTCACGCTTTAAACAAACAAAACGCAGTTATTCAAATGTATGTAACTGACAGATAAATGGCACCATCCAAGAACTAATGATTTCAAAATAATATTAGTAACGTTTTAAAAAGAAAAAAGTAAATAGAACAATAGAAAAGGAATTCAATACAATTTCCAGCATAAGTAAATATGTAGGTATGTATTTAGATTAATAAAAATTAACGATTCATAAAAATGTTTAAGCTAATCCTCATTTTTGGATTAGTCATTTCTATTCTATTCCGGTATTTAAAATTTAATCTTCATATTAATATATCTCTGGTGTCCAATGGTTAGAGCAACGCCTCATGTGATGAGTGTCCTCGGGGCTCTGGGTTCGAATCCCACTAAGGCATGGATGTGTGTGAATGTGAACCCACTCTGTAATTGGGATTTACAGGCTTATTCTGTAAAAATATCGTTATTTATAAATGTAACGATGTGATCCTGAACGACATTTTGTAAAAATCGTATTCACTAAGTAAGATCGTTAAACGTCGTTATAACGTTTGTCATAACGACGTTAGCTATTTTTTTTTAGAAAAGATAGTAGCTATTATTGTAAATTAAATTGTCATTGTAATGTCATTTTGCAAAAAAATATTAACATTATTATTTTAATTATTGTTTCTTTATTGAGTAAAGAATATGTGTAAAAAACTATTATCAAATGGATTATTATTATCCCAAAAAATACTTTCAGGACCAAAAACATTTCTTCTAAAATGTAATTATGGTTGTGAATTATATGTTTGATGTACGAATAAATATTTTGTTACCTATTTTCAATTTCTTCCTGCACAAATATAAATAATAAATTAATTAACTCTTCCATTTGCTAACATTTCACATTAACAGACTGAATAACGACAAGTGAACCCTTATCGTTCATGAACTACTTAAAATAACGACAATACGATTTCAATATAACAACATTGGTTTTACAGAATACGCTTTTTGAAAATTATCGTTATTTAACAACTTTTTCATCATAACGATACGTTATGGTATAACGACATTCTTACAGAATAAGCCAGTTTTAATCATGTTGAGAGGTTTAAAACAAAGTAGTTACTTGGATTAGATTAGACTATATTTTAAATTTTAATAAATAAACTGTCAAAATTAGAGTAATATTCACTAATCCAAATATAAGAATTAATTTAATCTTTTTTGACTCGGGCTGCAAATGGCGGGAGATATTGTGTTGGCCACACCAGATTTTTAATAGTATATTACCTTTGATTATATACTACTAAAAGATATGCAACTATATGCAGACAAGTGAAACGCGTAACTTCAACGCGATGATATGCGAGTAAGTGCTGCCCTCTTCAAAGAGAGGAGAGAGAGCGTGAGACTGGACTGGGCTCTCTGGCTCTCCTCTCTTCAACAAGCGCGCGATCGGCAACAGAAAGCAGAACAGATCAGCAAGCACTATCACTATCCGAATTTCGCCCACTGCTTTGCTTTGCGCAACTATATAATTTCTCTGTTCAGTGTTCTGTGTATTTTAAAAAATAAATAATTAAAATATATAATTCGCGTCATAAATGTTTAAATATAAACAGTAATAATAATAGACGTGATAAAAATATGTAATTTTTTACGTTTCCTATGACAGATTCTGCAAAGCTACAAAAATGGTTGGAATATTGCGGAAATTTAAACGTGTATAATTTAACTAATGAAGAACTGTCATCAAATATTCTATGTGAAAGTCATTTTAAGCCTGAATTTATATTAGGTTCTTCAAATAATAAGAAAAAAAAGACTTGTACGTCACGCTTTACCTTTTAAATTTGAAATTATTTCAACTAGTTCATTACCATCACCCAAAGAATGTGTTAAACAACTAATAAAGAAAGTATATTGTAATGTTAATAAAAAAAATTATGATGTTCTTGAAAACTGTACATGATGAAGTAACATAATTGACTCCACCAAAAAAGAAATGCTACCGTTCACTAAATTTTTCGACTTATTCAACAAATATTCCCATTTCACCAGAATTAGATATAACACCAAAAAAGAGAAACCTACTACAAAACACTAAGAAAAAATCTGATGTGACACAATCCTCCCGCAATTTAACTTTAATTATTATTTTTTTATAATTTAAATATTTGCTTACATATTTACTGGAAACTGTATTGAATTCCTTTCCATATAACTTTTGTTCTATTTACTTTTTTTTTTAAAAAAAACGTTACTATTAATTTGAAATGATTAATTCTTTGACAGTGACATTCACCTGTCAGTTACATATATTTGAGAACTGAACTGTGTAACCAAGCAGTTGTGTTTGTTTAAAGCGTTGGCTCCAGGATTTAAATTAAAGATAATTTTATAAATTCATCCATAAAATATTAATGCAAACCTGTAGCAAATTTAATAATCTTTAATTTTTATAACATAAATCTCTAAAAATTATCATTTAATGGTATTTTTCGCAGAAAAACTATTTTGAGCTTCAAGTAAAGTGTCATTTCCTGTTATCTGATTTACACTAAAATTTAATGGCTTCCTTCTATATTAAAATAAGATAGAAATACAAGGTTTCAAAATTTTCTAAATGAGTATTTGAGTTAGAGCGGAAGACCCACACATTCATACACACACACGCACACACACATACAGACATAATAGTGAAAATGTTAAAATTGTAATATCAATTTTTTACTAAATGTATCGTATGCCATTTTTTTTATTTATTATACTTATTTTTTTATTATTTTTTTATGAAAAAAAAAACGAAACTCATGTTCTTGGAGAAAAAATAAGATTTTAACTAATGTTTGAATAAATTTATTTTAGTTATTTTTTATATTCATAAAATTGATATAAAATTAATTTATGTATTTCCTAAATTAATATTTTTTTGTTAAACAATGTTAATGAATTTATTTTGGAATCATAAACCTGTTTATTCGCCCTCAAAAGCGGGCGTAATTTGACTTTTATTGCCCGGCAACAGCTATTCAAACATACCAAAATTGTGGTTTATGGATAAAGGTCAAACAACACAACAAATTCGATAAATCACATTTTTTGAACACCGCCACTCGCAAATCTTTCGTATATACTTTCTCATACACTTTTTTTTGACTTGTGTGGAACCAACTTGCCTTGTGCAGATTCTAATTCATCCAATATTTTTTTGGAATAACCGATATCTGTCATTTTCACACGACATTAAATTATAATAAACAACATAGCAACACTAATAAATTACGTAGAAACCACAGCACACTTACAATTCACAACGCCAGTATAACGATAATGATATACAAATATTGGCCGCGAGCAGGCACGTGAGTAGAGTGACCTTAAAGTGCATTTAATCAGCTGATTTGTGTGCTCGTGTCACTTTGACAAGAATAATGTCACTTTGACAAGACCAAGGTTTTGATTTATTTTACAATTTTCAGGCAGTATAACTCAAATTAAAAGTAATAATTTTTTAGCAGTTCAAAATTAAAGTAAGTTAAAACATTGGTCTTGTCAAAGTAACATTGTTCTTGTCAAAGTGACACGCGCACATATGTCAGCTGATTCCAAGCACTTCAAGGTTCAATGTTATTATATAGTTTTTTGTTTTGTAAATATTGATAAGTTTTGTTTAATTTGGGAAAATAAAAATGTACGTCTTAAATCTTGGCCTTATATATAAATCTTTACAATTTACCTTAAACTGTATTTTTACATACATTTGTACCACGGGCATAATTAAGATTACCGCATTCGGAACAATTAAACATTCCATCGTGTTATAATCTTTTAATTATGCGCTTAATACATAAATAACTATTATTTTGTATATTATTCTATTTATTTACCAACAGATAAATTTACATCTATTTTACGACGCATACATACGTAGGTACTGCAAAATGTACGTACCTACTCTGTACTAATTCCATTGCCTATTAGATTGTAAAAAGTGTGTTCAATTTGTTCTGTTTCATATAATTTATAATTTCTTTTTAAATAAAGTGTACCAATGACCAATACAAACGTTCTTTTTTTTATTCCTCATTATGTTTAATTATACCTACTTAAATAGTAATAATTCGTAAAAAATGACAATTTTAATTTATTTAACTTTTTTATATCAACAATTTACTGAAAGAGACAAACCCTAAAATTAAGCAGACGTAATGAGAGAGAGAGAGAGAGAGAGAGAGAGAGAGAACGCGGTGACTGGCATCTATTATAAACTATACAAATCAGTTTAATTTAAATCATGTTTAGACTGATAGATGGCTCTGCTGTTTTCTGTACAAAATACGCGTTTCACCGTACGAGCAACGGTTGCCTATCTTCCATGGTACTATATAATCAAAGATATTACTAACCGAGGTGGAAAGTGTTTCATTGTCGAGGGCGAAGATAGTTAACCAAGGCGCGAAGCGCCGAGGTTAACTATAGCCCGAGACAATGAAACTTTTCACCGAGGTTTGTATACTATTTTATTCACAATCTGAAATAAAAAAATCTGATGTGGCCAGCACATAACCTCTCGCCAGATATTTTACCTGGTTGTACGCATAAAACGAAAAATATTTTTAAATACATGTTTCAGTACAAAATAATTATTTTAATATAAATTATGTACAATAAACTATTATTCACGAAAGATGACTATTCAAGGTCATTTGTGAGCCGTCTGATATAATATTACTTGCAGATAACTTCATTGCATTTCGTTTGCATAGGCGTGCAACATGAAATATTAATGGACACATTTTTACTGAAAAAATAAGAATAATTCATTTGAAAATTAAGTTTCTTTCTAAATAATGCCTTTCTGAAAGATTTATGTTCTTCACTTATGTTTTTGCAAAATACAAAACCATTGACTTCTTGTAAACCAAGGAATAATAATTTGATTTAAACGTCAACGCCACTGGGTAAATATTAGCACAGAGGGCAGTGTAGTAGATAAGTAGGTGCCTGTAATTCTACGACATATGTCATTATTATTTATAGCGTGTTAGAAAGTAATGCCACTATTTACGTATATCTGTCACACCACATAAATTAAATAGATGTAGGTCAAATAATCTTTCTCTGTCTAATACAAAATGTTGCTAAGCTACTGCTATAAAGTGATGTGTATTCTTTCTTCGAACAAATGACCTTGAATAGTCATCTTTCGTGAATAATAGTGTACATACATTTTCTTTATATTCGGTATCCTGATTTTTTTTTCTACTTTCCTTTTCTTTTTCTTTTATTCGTAATTTTTTCGCAAATTCCTTTTATATTCTTTTTTACGTATATTCTTATGCGTTGTTGACTTTTTATTTATTTTCATAATCTTCATAATGATGTACAAATATTTTTGACAGTGGCATACGAATATTTTCGACAGTGACGTTTACGTGTGAATTACAAACATTTGAATTTCTTGCCTTGGAGTAGTTTGATCTAAGAATTTTTACATCAAATTATTTATATTCATCGAATAAAGAATTTAACGTTCTTTAATATAAGTATTTACATACATTTTCGATAAATAATATTTATATGATTTTTTTCTTGTAACTACTACTTCCGATTGTCCAATTGTTACCAAAACTTAATCAACTCTTCCCATTATTGTTAGATTGAGGAATCCGTAGTTAAAAATGTCTTAAGTCTTATAGTATTTGAGATATCGTGGATCCAACATCCACACATCCACACACACATCCACACACACATCACACACACACATATGGATATCATCGTAATAATGTTATAATCGGATTCTAGGGACCTTAAAACGTGCTTATTCACTAAAATCTGGATATGCGATTTTTAGCATGAATTCAATACCTCTCTTAGCGAGAGGTAAAAAGTACATAGAACAATAGAAAAGGAATTCAATACAATTTCCAGCATAAGTAAATATGTAGGTATGTATTTAGATTAATAAAAATTAACGATTCACAAAAATGTTTAAGCTAATCCTCATTTTTAGATTAGTGAATTCTATTCTATTCCGATATTTAAAATTTAATCTTCATTTTAATATATCTCTGGTGTCCAATGGTTAGAGCAACGCCTCATGTCATGTCCTCGGGGTTCTGGGTTCGAATCTCACTAAGGCATGGATGTGTGTGAATGTGAACCCACTCTGTAATTGGGATTTCATGTTGAGAGGTTTAAAAAAAAGTAGTTACTTGGATTAGATTAGACTATATTTTAAATTTTAATAAATAAACTGTCAAAATTAGAGTAAAATTCGCTAATACAAAAATAAGTATTAACTGAATCTTTTTTGACTCGGGCTGCAAATGGCGGGAGGTATTGTGTTGGCCACACCAGATTTTTAAAATTTGTTACAGACCTTTCTGAGATACTGTCAATTTGTTGTTCCATCACGTAACATAAGCTAAACAAATTAAAAACCGGATTTATATGTTAAATACTATTGATTTATTCTGTAGGATTACCACTATTGGCACAATTCTCATATATTAGTCCAGCAGTTCTAAAATACGACAGCTTAAATCCCCGAGTGTGAAATGTTGGTCACCGGATTTAGCCTCATTTAGCTTGATGTACAAAGTTTGAGAAATGCTGCAGCGTTTCAATGCGAAGTGTTAATTCACTTTGTTGTTGACAAGTAGTTTGTTGTTTTTGTTGTATCATCTTTCTATTGTGCAATGCAGTAACTTTATATACAAGTTATGTGTTGCAATCTATTTATTTAGAACATGTTTCTGTCATCGGAATTATTAAGCTTTTCAGCCCTATTTGAATAATCTGTTTTCCAAGTTTTGCTTATTAGTTTGGCGGGAAATAATAAGACTGAGATGAACTGAAAAAATTGGTTTTTTATTATTACATCCAGAGGGAGATTATTTGATTTAAAAAACGCAAGGGTAGCAAATCAAATAAAAAATATGTAATAAGTTTAGAATAATAAAATTATTACTTATTTCTTTTTTCGTAGAATTTCTGTAACTCCATTTTATTAATTTATTTTTTCAAAATTCTTTTTATTTATACAACCGATTTTATTATTTGTACGGTGATTCAGGGGCTAGGGGCGGGCTTGATTCTAATTTCTAAATATCAATGTGGAAAAATTTTGAACGGTCCACTTGTGCAATAGTCCTTTTTAGCAGGTAAACTATTATTCACGAAAGATGACTATTCAAGGTCATTTGTGAGCCATCTGATATAATATTACTTGCAGATAACTTCATTGTATTTCGTATGCACAGGCGTGCAACATGAAATATTTATGGACACATTTTAACTGAAAAAATAAGAGTAATTCATTTGAAAATTAATTTTCTTTCTAAATAATGCCTTTCTGAAAAATTTATGTTTTTTACTTATGTTCTTGCAAAATTCAAAAACATAGACTTAACTATAAACCAAGGAATAATAATTTGATTTAAACGTCAACGCCACTGGGTAAATATTAGCAAAGAGGGCAGTGTAGTAGATAATTAGATATCTGTAATTCTACGACATACGTCATTATTATTTATAATGTGTTAGAAAGTAATGTCACTATTTACGTATATCTGTCACACCACATAAATTAAATAGACATAAGTCAAATAATCTTTCTAATATAAAATGTTGCTAAGCTACTGCTGTAAAGTGATGTGTATTCTTTCTTCGAACAAATGACCTTGAATAGTCATCTTTCGTGAATAATAGTATGTGTGTGTGTGTGTGTGTGTGTGTGTGTGTGTGTGTGTGTGTGTGTGTGTGTGTGTGTGTGTGTGTGTGTGTGTGTGTGTGTGTGTGTGTGTGTGTGTGTGTGTGTGTGTGTGTGTGTGTGTGTGTGTGTGTGTGTGTGTGTGTGTGTGTGTGTGTGTGTGTGTGTGTGTGTGTGTGTGTGTGTGTGTGTGTGTGTGTGTGTGTGTGTGTGTGTGTGTGTGTGTGTGTGTGTGTGTGTGTGTGTGTGTGTGTGTGTGTGTGTGTGTGTGTGTGTGTGTGTGTGTGTGTGTGTGTGTGTGTGTGTGTGTGTGTGTGTGTGTGTGTGTGTGTGTGTGTGTGTGTGTGTGTGTGTGTGTGTGTGTGTGTGTGTGTGTGTGTGTGTGTGTGTGTGTGTGTGTGTGTGTGTGTGTGTGTGTGTGTGTGTGTGTGTGTGTGTGTGTGTGTGTGTGTGTGTGTGTGTGTGTGTGTGTGTGTGTGTGTGTGTGTGTGTGTGTGTGTGTGTGTGTGTGTGTGTGTGTGTGTGTGTGTGTGTGTGTGTGTGTGTGTGTGTGTGTGTGTGTGTGTGTGTGTGTGTGTGTGTGTGTGTGTGTGTGTGTGTGTGTGTGTGTGTGTGTGTGTGTGTGTGTGTGTGTGTGTGTGTGTGTGTGTGTGTGTGTGTGTGTGTGTGTGTGTGTGTGTGTGTGTGTGTGTGTGTGTGTGTGTGTGTGTGTGTGTGTGTGTGTGTGTGTGTGTGTGTGTGTGTGTGTGTGTGTGTGTGTGTGTGTGTGTGTGTGTGTGTGTGTGTGTGTGTGTGTGTGTGTGTGTGTGTGTGTGTGTGTGTGTGTGTGTGTGTGTGTGTGTGTGTGTGTGTGTGTGTGTGTGTGTGTGTGTGTGTGTGTGTGTGTGTGTGTGTGTGTGTGTGTGTGTGTGTGTGTGTGTGTGTGTGTGTGTGTGTGTGTGTGTGTGTGTGTGTGTGTGTGTGTGTGTGTGTGTGTGTGTGTGTGTGTGTGTGTGTGTGTGTGTGTGTGTGTGTGTGTGTGTGTGTGTGTGTGTGTGTGTGTGTGTGTGTGTGTGTGTGTGTGTGTGTGTGTGTGTGTGTGTGTGTGTGTGTGTGTGTGTGTGTGTGTGTGTGTGTGTGTGTGTGTGTGTGTGTGTGTGTGTGTGTGTGTGTGTGTGTGTGTGTGTGTGTGTGTGTGTGTGTGTGTGTGTGTGTGTGTGTGTGTGTGTGTGTGTGTGTGTGTGTGTGTGTGTGTGTGTGTGTGTGTGTGTGTGTGTGTGTGTGTGTGTGTGTGTGTGTGTGTGTGTGTGTGTGTGTGTGTGTGTGTGTGTGTGTGTGTGTGTGTGTGTGTGTGTGTGTGTGTGTGTGTGTGTGTGTGTGTGTGTGTGTGTGTGTGTGTGTGTGTGTGTGTGTGTGTGTGTGTGTGTGTGTGTGTGTGTGTGTGTGTGTGTGTGTGTGTGTGTGTGTGTGTGTGTGTGTGTGTGTGTGTGTGTGTGTGTGTGTGTGTGTGTGTGTGTGTGTGTGTGTGTGTGTGTGTGTGTGTGTGTGTGTGTGTGTGTGTGTGTGTGTGTGTGTGTGTGTGTGTGTGTGTGTGTGTGTGTGTGTGTGTGTGTGTGTGTGTGTGTGTGTGTGTGTGTGTGTGTGTGTGTGTGTGTGTGTGTGTGTGTGTGTGTGTGTGTGTGTGTGTGTGTGTGTGTGTGTGTGTGTGTGTGTGTGTGTGTGTGTGTGTGTGTGTGTGTGTGTGTGTATTCCCTTTCTTTAAATCCATATGAAGAGCTGATTAGATTTTGGTTATAATTGGTCGACCGGAAGTACCCTAATTTGAAGATTTTAACAGTTTTTCTTGAAAAAATGCTGTTAAATATCATTTTTTCACATTTAAAGTTATTATAAATATTTAAGAATATTTTATTCTCCATACGATTTGATTATATTTTATACTTCATATTCAATGGATATACAGTAAAAAAATTATAAAGAAATTAAATTTCACAAAGCAGCCAGCTATACTATAAACATGGAAACATCTACTACATTAAGAAAATTCTGATTGTCAAATGTTAGTGTCATAGTGCAATTTAATATGTTTGTGTTACAATTTTATTGTAAATATATAGAATCTTACAAGAAACTTTCTGTATGGAATTTGTACAAAATACATAGAACTGACTGAAGGTAATGTACTGGAAATATGGAATCATTTGCAAAAAAAAAACTTTCTATGTGGAATTTATACAAAATACAAAGAACTGACGGAAGGTAATGTGCTGGCCACATCAGATTTTTTTTATAACAAGCTCGGGAAATTAATTAAATTACCAATAGAATATAATATAATTCATTCGGACTACATTTCCCCAATCTTAATAAGGGGGTAACGAATAATTTATTGGGATGAGTTACCCTTTATCAAAATAAATTCTACAAATTAAGAAGGGCGCCAAAATTTGAAAACAAATATATTATTATTTATGCGATTAATCATTTTCATTATTATAATCACCTTTATTTTATTGTAATAAAGAAGTTTATTGTTGTAATCAACAATTATTACATCAACTACAATAAAGATGTTTTCATTTTCCTCGTTTTAAACAAAAGCGCAAACATCTGTCATTTGTCAAAGATTCTTGACTTTAAACTTATTTTCAAAACAAGGATAAAGAAAACACCTTTATTGTACTGTTGATTACAACAATGTCGTTTAACGAGAAAGAAATTTAATATTTCTTTGAGTAGTGACAGATGTTTGCGCTTTAGTTCCATGGCATCAATGATTTTTTCAAAAATGTTATTGTTTTCGACTATTTTTACGGTTCCGGAAATTGAAAAATTATAAACTTTAGCATATTCGGATGCAGTATTTTTTCTGTAGCAAAAACGTAAATACAATTTTGCTCTAAATTAATTAGGGTAGCAAATAACTGCGCACTAAGATTTTACCATTGAAACCCCTATGCTGCGTCGTTCAAGTAGCCAGCCTGTATAGGCGCTGTGAAGGTCGGTAGGTCGGACAGTTGAATCACAGTATAAAAAGTATTATGTTGTGTATACTGTGGTTGAATGTGGTGGCCACCCTTCTGTATATACTAATGCAGCCGATTTCTGGGGCTCCTTTTTACACCTTTCCAACATTCGAGATATTTCATGCCGAATAATATTATTCAGCTGAAGCAGTGTTGTAGAGCGGTGTTTGTATACCTCTGCCTTGAGATATCCCTATAAAAAAAATCACAAGGCGTTAAAGTCGTGAGGGGTGAGGGCAATGTTCCCCTAATAGCTCATCTCGTTTCGAGGTGACAACCCGTGGATTCTCCCAATAGGCTACTTTCGTGGTACTAAAAATCTGATATCTATCACTAAATACCTAAAGTAAAGTTGAAAACGTATGTAAAAATATAAATTTTATTTTTAAAAAAATTATTTGTTTTTTAATAAATTAAGAAAGAAGATTTTCTTTGACGTCATTATTTTGAACTGGAGAAAGGGATGCATATTTAAGAATGTAACATGTAGATAGCGAGCGAGTGCGAATTTTAATTTGATTTTGACATTAGTTCATTTTTCTGTCACTGTCTCTCTTTATTATTTACAATTTGCGTGGTTTCTGTTACTTTTATTACGTATTTCGATTTGTTAAGCAGGATTTTGAAGGATTTTAACCTTAACTCATACCAGTACAAGATTAAAATGACAAACGAAAATATTAACCTTCAAACTATTATTTAAACGTCAAACAGATAATCTGTCATGTTTAAATTACCCGCACATACCGTTGCTATTGGACGCACCGATGTTACTGCTTTACGGCCATTCATTGGTTCGGCATAATTCTACGTCATACATGGCGGTAATGTAAATTTTAAAATTTCATTAATACTTTACTGGCCAATTAATGAAAATAAAAAATATGGGTAGCAAGTTTTCAAAAATATTAAATAAAAAAATCTGGTGTGGCCAACACAATACCTCCCACCATTTATAGCCCGAGTCACAAAAAAGATTAAATTAATCCTTATTTTTGGATTCGCGAATTTTGACAGTTTATTTTTTAAAATATAGTCTAATCTAATCCAAGTAACTACCTTTTTTAAACCCCTTAACCGGATTAAATCCCAATTACAGAATGGGTTCACATTCACACACATCCATGCCTTAGTGGGATTCGAACCCAGAGCCCCGAGAGCATTCATGACATGAGGCGTTGCTCTAACCATTGAGTCACCGGAGCTGTAATAAAATAATTAAATTTTAAATACCGGGATAGAATAGAATTCAATAATCCATTTTTTTTTATTAATCTAAATACATACCTACATATATATTTACTTATGCTGGAAACTGTATTGATTTCCTTTTCTATTGTTCTATGTACTTTTTTTCTTTTTAAAACGTTACTAATATTACTTTGAAATGATTAGTTCTTTAATAGTGGCATTTATCTGTCAGTTACATACAATTGAATAACTGCGTTTTATTTGTTTAAAGCGTAGACTCAGGGATTTAAATTATTGATAATTTTATAAATTTATCCCTAAATTTATAGAAAAAGTATTAATGCAAATCTATAGTAAATTTAATAATCTTTAATTTTTGTAATAGTATTAAACTCGAAAAATAACATTTAAAGGTATACTTCGAAGAGAAACTATTTTGAGCTTCTAGTAAAGTGCCATTTCCGGTTATCCGATTTTCACCAAAATCTAATGGGCTATTTCCATTACAGAAAAAGTTCGAAATACAAGGTTTCAAAATTTTCTGAATGATAGTAAGTATTTGAGTTAGAATGGAGGATCCACACACACATATACACATACATACACACAGACATCAATGTGAAAATGTTAAAATTGGATTCTAGGGACCTTAAAACGTGGTCATTTATCATAATCTCGATATGCGATTTTTAGCATAATCCCTGTACCTCCCTTACCAAGGGTAGCGGGAGGTAAAAAATGGCACGCAAGTAGCCCATTGATTAAAAGTAACGTTTGGACTAAATCAGTAATATAATGTATTACGTAAAATTTTAGCTTGAAATATCAATATAGCTGTGGCGACACTCTGCTGAAATTACCCCCTGATGACATTAATAATTCTTCAGTCATCCCTTTATAGATCCCAACCCTGGCTGTCGTATGTCGTATCATCTCACACTCATTGTCAACTCCTCTAAGTTGGCTGTGACGAGCCGCCACTGAGTTGTCGCATTCAGTGAGCGTCACTTTACGGCGTCGACGTTTTATTAGCGTTTTACGTCGCATGCCGCAACGGCAACATCGCACACGATGACGTAACGATAACAAGATCGCCATCTTGTCAACGCGCCTCTAAACTAAACGTTTACATTCCACAGCCTCTCAAGATGTGCAGTAGGCTGCATTCTCTTGTTTTATGGCTTTGTTTGCGATGGGGTTTTGTTTAATGAGATGAAAGAGGCAGAGTTTAGGGATGTAGGGAATTTTATATTGGGTGTAATATACACACATACATGTCTTTGCCTATATAAACAAGTCTTGAAATATTTACCTCCCGCTACCCTTGGTAAGGGAGGTATAGGGTTCGTGCTAAAAATCGCATATGGAGATTTTGGTAAATGATCACGTTTTAAGGTCCCTAGAATCCAATTTTAACATTTTCACGATGTTGTATGTGTGTATGTATATGTGGATCCTCCACTCAAACTTAAATACTATTATTCAGAAAATTTTGAAACCTTGTATTTCTGCCTTATTTTAATATGGAAAGAAGTCATTATATTTTGGTGTAAATCAGATGGGTAACCGAAAAAGGCACTTTACTTGAAGCTCAAAATAGTTTTTCTTTTCTCGAAAACATACCTTTAAATGTTATTTTTTCGAGATTAATATGTTATTATTTTGCCGCGTGTCTGAGTGTCAAGTAGTGAATCGGGGGAACCAGGTTCGATCCCGACCGACGCCAAATATTTAGAATTTTAAATGGCCCAAAATTGACCCCTGTGGTGAACTCTCCACGCCAGCAATGAGTGCCCGTGAAATGACGCCTGGTAAGCGCCCGCACGGTGCTAATATTTCATCATTACCGACATCTGTGTACAAAGCAGATTGGCACACCCAGCAATGGGTAATAAACCGTGATGATATTTTTATTTTATTTTTATTTTATAATAATTAAAGATAATTAAATTTTCTACAGATCTGCATTCATACTTTTCGTACATATTTTATGGATAAATTTATAAGATTATCTATAATTTAAATCCCGGAGCCTACGCTTTAAATAAACAAAACTTCTTGGTTACGCAGTTGTTCAAATGTATGTAATTGACAGATAAATTTCACTGACAAGAACTAATCATTTCAAATTAATAATAGTAACGTTTGAAAAAGTATAAAGTAAATAGAACAATAGGAAAAGAATTCATTACAGTTTCCAGCTTAAGTAAATATGTAGGTATGTATGAAAATTAACGATTCACAAAAAAGTTTAAGCCTATCCCCATTTTTGGATTAGTGATTGCTATTCTATCCCGGTATTTAAAATTTAATCATCATTTTATTATCAAAAAAGGTACTTATTGGATTAGATTAGACTATATTTAAAAAAATAAACTGACAATTTGCTAATCCAAACATATGGATTAGCTTAATCTTTTTGTGACTCGGGCTGTAAATGGCGAGAGGTATTGTGTTGGCCACAGCAGATTTTTTGTATTACAAAAAAGTGCCATTTAATGTCATTTGCAAACATGTATTAAAACCTCTAGATGTTTGACTGAATCAACAATGTTATTAATCTTCTTCTTCTTCTTCTTAATTTCCTAATACCCGTAGAAAGGTGTTAATTTTTTTTTTACTCAATGTTCATTTTTAATCCATTTATTCCACTTCTTTCTGTCTTTTTCCATAGTTTTTATTTCTACCAAATTTTTTTACCTCTTCTTTCCCAGGTCTGCTATTCTTCCTTGTCATATTTTCCTCGGTCTTCCTCTTCTTTTTTCTTCATACTTTCTCTCCTTAAGGTTAATTTTTAATCCTTCCGATTCTATCTGTCTTTTGCCATCTGTTTCATTTCTTCCAATTTTTTATCGTTTTCATTTCCAAGTTCTGCTATTCTTCCTTCCCATGTAAGATTTTCGTAGATCTTCCTCTTCCCATTTTTTGTACATAATTCCAGCTTCTACTACTTTTCTTACTGGGTATCAGGCTGTTGAGAGTTCACATCTATCTTTATTATGCGTCCGTTTTTGACTTGTCATCATCCTTATGTTTTCATTTCTTATTTTATTTATTTTCATTACTTTATTTTATGTTAATAAATAACAAAAATAATAGTGGTCCGAGCATAGAACCTTGTGGTACTCCATAGATTGGAAAGTTGAAATCAGATTTTAAATTATTATATTTCACATGCATCTTTTATTTTATAATTGTTACCATATTACTAGAATAACAATTTTAATATGTACATAATTATTTGAAGCAGAATGAAATGAAAAAATGATAGCTACATATTTAATCAAAATTACAATAAAATCAAATTTAAGATCTGAATGTGGTGTGATATTAAAGGACTTGTAACAGCTGGAGATTTGTATTAAGAATTAAAACTGAAGAAGAATTTCAATATCTCAGTTGAGTTTTAATATGAAAAGTTCTGGAAACAGCGCGAGAGTAATAAATAACCTAGCGTCATGAGGGTATTTGACATCTGTGGCAGCAACGAGCATAAATCTACCAAGAATTTAACACGCACTCGATCTCAAGATAGCTCTATATCGCAAGATTCCAGATTTCGAACCAGCCCATCACATTTCTCCCCTAGTTTTGTTGTTGTCGTACATATTAAAAATGAGTGTCAATAGGGTCTTCCACCATAACAGAACAATGAGTAAAATGGTAGTTATATTGTGGCCAACAGGCCAACACTATACCTCCCGCCATTTAATTTTTATTAATTTAAATATACATAGGTACTTATATATTTACTTATGCTGGAACTGTATTAAGTTCCATTCCATACAACTATGGTTCTATTTACTATTTTCTTTTTAAAACGTTAATATTATTATTCTTTATTTCACGTAAGAAAATAGTGATGGGAAGATAGGTGCAGTTTGATCTTGGTGTTTGATTGGATAATATCGGGATATAGTGTTTTGTTTATTATCAACATTTATTTATTTTCAAAACATCAACGCTCTATATCGTTGGAGATGATTGGAATAGGTTAATCTGATGTTTCGGAAGATATTTTATCGAAACGGTAGAAAGAAATTATTTTGAATGCTTCTGCATACTTTGAGGAAGTATAAATGTTCCCTAACTATTCCATTCTCGTCTGTAGAAGATGTAAGTATTATATTTTGAGGACAGACAGATCCCAGTTCTTTATTTCTTATGTGCACTTATTTCTGAATATTATTACATTTTAGAGAGTTTGTACTGGTTTGGATGTGTCAAATGTGACGGTAAATAATATCAAAAATGTCGTCAAATGTGGATAAATATCGTCCGCAAAAAATTAGTGATCCGCCAACCGTCAAAAATCAATGCTGTTGAAAGTAAATTGCTTCTTAAGGCCCTTTTTATAATCAATTTTAAGTATTATAATTAAATTAAAAGTGATTTCTGTGTTGTGCTTTCAAAGCTGTTTTCGTATTATATTAATTGTTGTAATCAATTAATGTATTAATTGTTGTAATCAATCCTTATTATTATTGTACTGAATAATAATTAAAAAATAATAATTTTCATTATGTACCGTTCATATTATTTCTAATTTAAAGTCCATAAATGATGATCGGATTATAATGAGGGCATAATGCTCGGCATAATGAACGATTATGCCCTCATATAATGCCCCGGTTGTTATAAAATGGTTTATATTCACCGTTTCCTAGCAATAAGCAGTTCATAATACTTTAGTGAGACATAAAATACTAGTGATCCAGAATGATTGCAAGTTCCGCCTCGTTCTGATTTTTTGTTTGCCGCATCATTGTGATAGTGAAATACAATTGACAGATTGCATTGGCGTACATATTTCCACTCTTTTTCATAATTCCTATCAATAAGAATATATACTTCCAAAATAAACTTGTCATATTCTTCCATAAACAACCATTCTAACGTAATAATTCGAATAAATAACAGTTTAATTATAAAGATAAATACAAACTGATTGTCAAAAAATTAAATGCCATAACGCCGCTGACTTTTTGAAATATCGGTAATATAGAAAACATAATTTGACATTGCCGGTAAATTGACACTAATTTTTTTCCGTGAAAGATAATTTTTATCACAATCTGAATTTTTTCAAGTCACGTGACATTCAATCATTCTGGATCACTGCATAAAATCGGACTTTATGGACTTAAAACGTGTCTTTCAGTAAAATATGCGATTTCTACTTTGATCTTACTAACTTAGCCAAGCCTGACGAACAGCTTGAAATTTTAAGCCATATACCATGCTTTAGTGTCATCAAGCCAAGTCCAAGCCTAGTATTTTCAAAAGCTTCAAATTTAAGCCAAGTCAAGCCTTTGACTATCAAGCCAAGCCTAAAATATTAAAAGCTTGATATATGTTGAAATTTGTGCCTAAGTCAAACATTGCTTTCATTAAGCTCAAGCCAAGCTGGAAATTTTAAACAGCTTGAATTTTGAAGCCAAGCCACTACCATACCACTCTTCTCTTACCTACGCCGGCGAAATGTAGAAAACTAATATCGTTTGTAAAATTCATATATCAAGTTTTCTTCCGTTTAGGGCCACTTTTACAATCATTAGATAAACCTCGTATAACGCTATACCAGGTATAAAATACGAAATTGTATTTTACAAACCTCGGATAAACCTCAGATAGAATAAACACCAGTATTTCTTATCCCATGGAAATCGGTCGTATAAACCTCGGATAACTTTATCCCTGGTTCTTATGGTTACCACGTAAACACAGACGATGTGTTGTTATTCATACATTTGACAGATGTCAATAAAGTATTTCATCATCACTGTCAGAATCAAAAATAACATTTATATCATCTAGCATTGTGAAAAATGCAAATTAAAAGGCAGAAATAATAACAATATTGAAGAAAAATACTGTAACAAGAAGAAAATTTTATTTTGTCAATACCAACCTATAGTGATTTAACATAATTCCTATCTGATAGATAAAAATGCATTGTAAAAGACAGCCTTGTTTATCGAAGGTATAGTTGCTAGGATAAAGTTATACCTCTGATAGCTATACCATAGTTTATCCATCAATTGTAAAAGTGGGCCTTATTCTACTAAAAAATAAGTAAAAAACCTGGTATTTTATTTATGTTTTGTTTTATTTGTGATGTACATTGAACATATGAAGTCTGTACGACGTTTTTCCTGAAGAACTTGTCTCGAACGACTTTATTATTTACGATATTGACATTGTGTTGTGAAATATCACATATCTGTGTTATTTGTCACTGTGCGATCGGGAGATTCCTGTACAACAAAGCTTTTTTTCTCATTCATTACCTCCTTTCTCACTATCGGCCCAATAACTCAAAATTGTCACATGGAACTTGTTGATCTTGTTATTTACTATTTTTTCTTTGTGGACTGGAAATGACGGGCGGACCAGGTGGGCAACTCAACTTATAACTGTTTCACACAGTGGTTTGCCAATTCGTCCAGGGCAAGTTTTACCCTTGCCTGTAGCTTGGACCGGCCCTGATGCTTCGACAACTAAAACGTGCTTATTCATCAAAAACTCACCACCGAATTTTTTGACCAAAGACAATACCTTCTTTACCTAAAGGCAGTGTCGTAGCTAGGGTCATGAGCGCCCGTGGCAAGATTTGAGTTTTGCGCCCCCCTCCCACCCCACTATTGATTTTCTAGGAAGAGAAATAACACATTAACTTTTAAAGTGTAATTTAAGTTATTTATATACATTTAAACATAATAGTACATTAAAACACAAGTATCATAAGGCAATGTGTTAACGTACGAGTCCAAATTTGGAAAACGAGCCGCCAGGCGAGTTTTACAAAGGACGAGTGCGTCAACAGGCCTTATGATACATGTTTTTTATACTACTTTTTCTATTGAGGTAATTTTACAATTAAATTTTTAAAAAAAGGAGTTGTCAAAAATATGAGTTGGTGTTTTTTTATCAGATATGTTGGTAGCGTTTCCCGCTAAAAATTGAAATTTCACATTTTGACAGTTTGTGTATCTTGTGATTTTGTCTGATTGTTTACATTAAAACATTGCATCAAGCATTATACAATTATGAAAGAGGAAAACCAATACATACTATGAACTCCAAGGTTGTTAATGAACCATCCTGATTTGACATATCGGTGGTTCGTGTTGGTTATTATCATAAATAAAACTTGAATATAGGATTGAAGGACGTTACGTGGACCATCAAGCCTTTTTATTGAAAAACCATATTAATAAAACTCTTTAAATAATGAAATACTTTAATGAACAATTTATTGCTCTAGACTTTTACTTTCCACCATTTTTACAACACTCACTGCTCAGTTGCACAGATAACGGCAACAGCTTTTCTTACAATTTTTAATACAAAACATATATGGCATATATTTGATAGTTCGCCAGAACGTGGAACTGCAAATCATGGATTAAAACGTCAACTTTTCATATTTGTTTGCTAATAGCCGCCACAAATTGAGTAGACAGTGTTAACATTTTCAAGTAACGTGCATCATACATTTCATAACCTGCCTGGAATAACAATACATTAAATTCAAAATTGCATTACCATAAATTTAAATTGTAATAAATAAAACTTACCGTTTTAATTATTTTGACAAAGTAAACCTGAGCGCATTGTTTCTTGTTTCATAATTTTTTAGTTGAAATTTTAACTTCACAGATTCTTATTCTTTCTTAATTAACATAGCTATAGCTATAAATTTTTTTTTTCTAGTCCTATCACCTAGTGAAAGGATAAAAATCCACAATTAGAAGTAATATTTCAACACAAACAATTTACCATTTTAAGGTTATCTGTCAGTTATGAAAGCATGACTACCACCTCTAGAACATGAAAGGCGCCAAAAACAGTACGTTTATAGATTTTCTAAACGTCGTGTTTTCAGTGATAAACAGTGCTTTTATAGAAACATAAGAACACCGAAATAGAAAAAATTAATTCTTACTTACTAATGTAGGAAGGGGCCAATTTGTCAATAATATGGTCTACATTAATACTTTTTGCAATGTCATACTCAATCGATAGTATAGCGAGATTACTCAAACGTTCTTGACCAATCTGCGATCGTAAATAATTTTTAATTAATTTTAATTTGCTGAAAGATCTTTCACAGCTGGCAGAAGGCACAGGTAGCGTCAATGCTAGGCGAAGTGCAATCCCTGTATTGGGATAACTGGTCACTAAGCTATATTCTTTATGGCAATTAAGAAGTGCAATGTAATCTGCACTTTTTAAATCAGGCAATAATTATTTTATATAGCAGGGTCGGACTGGGACATATTTCTGAGTGTGGCGATTTAGATTACCGGGCCCCCTATTCTGGCCCATTCAAAATATTATTAATGAAACAAAAATGGTTATGAATGAAGGTTTTTTTCTAAAAAAAATACATTAATGAATCCGTGACATTGACGATTAACATGGGAAAACAGATTTATTGAAATACTCCTTGCATGGGGATCTCAAGCAATATAAGAGTTCTGATGTCGGGTAAATTAGGCAAAAGTTACCCCATCAGAAGACCATTTTAATGGTGTATCGTTATTTGAGAAAAAATTCATACATAGACATAGAAATGGTGTAGTTTTGAGAATAACTACAAAAATAATTTAAAGATAACTGTACTAGTTGTATAGAATTAGCAGTAATCTAATATGAAAATCGCGTCTCAAACATGTATATTTTGGCCAAATTTGGGACATAGATTAAATAACGCACATGCGAAGTATGCATTACGAAGTTAATGAATTTAAATATTAAAATTATAAATATATTGTTATAATCATTTTTGAAACATTTTCTTTGTTGTAATCAAATCATATTAATAGTGAATGGTGAATACTATTAAAAATAATCTTTTTTTTGTAGGTGCAATGTTTATAATTAATTTTCATTTAGGTGCTATGTTTCACAAATGATAATATTACGTCGATATAAAATGTTAAATGAATTACTATGCATTATTGTTTCGATTTACATTTTTTGTCTATGGGCGCTTAAAATTTAAGCCTTGTAGGTGTAATTGGGAATACTTAAGTTTAAGTACAATCCCAAGAGTTAAGGCGTCAAAAATTGTTATTAAAATGACAGTTGCAGAATTTAACTCCTACCTTAGGTATTCTGTTTCGTGAATAGATCTCATATTAAAATTTTTAATCCGGAATAAAAATGGAGTTAGTAAACTCTGAATTTCATCATTTTTATGAATCTGATAATGAAAGTCTACTATGTGAAAAGTGAAACGTCACATCAAACCACACAGAACTTAAAACTAAATTTTATATCTACTACATAGTAGATTTTGCACATGCCCGTTGTGCACGTATTTCTAGAATGCACTGGCCGGGGTGATGATGGAGTTTGGGGTGAAGACAGGGATAGAAGTAAGCCTATATTGGCGTGTAGTTTTCTTTGATACGCTACGCCTGTTCTCTGGTTAAGGTCAGACTCTTGAATTATGTTTATACTTGATCTACAATCAGTTCTTTAAGATTTTTTTTCTCTTTATCATATTAAAAACTATTAACTAAGTATGATAGTTACAAGTTTAGACCGGGCCCTTTCGCTCGCCGGGCCTGTGGCGATCGCCACATCGCCACAATGGCCAGTCCGACGCTGTTATATAGTGTTTGTAGCTTTCAATCTCTAAACAGAACTCGTTGGCATTTAAATCATCTTTAAATTTTAATGCGAGGTCAGCTGCGAATTTCTTTAGTTCTTCAGTGGAGGTTTTGTGTATCGAAAGTCCTGTTAGGAAACCAAAATCAGAAGCTACGGCAGCTAAATTTTCAAATCTCCATCCCATTTCCTGAATAAGTGTGTCTAGTGCACAGTAAAGCTGAATTTTAAACTTCTGAAGTGGCGTCATTATGGCCGCATCATCCTTGGCACTTTCATCGAACATTGTTTTCTTTCGTTTCCGCTTTTCAAAAAATTCAGGTTTTATCGATAGCTCGTTTGCTAGATTTTTAGCTGAATCAATACACAGCTGTATTTGATTCTTTCTGAAATCATTCAAAAAATTGACAAGGCGCCACCCTAAGGGCTGCGCCCCTGGCAGCCGCCCCCCTCGCCAACCCCTAGCTACGACGCTGCCTAAAGGTGACGGAAGGTAAAAAATGATGAGCTTACTACAAAATACTTTATTTTGGTTACTAATATGTGTATTATACGAATATACTGAAATAAAAGTGGAACAATTTTAACATCTTTTTATATTCCGAATTACAATCACGGAATCTTTATGATATAATTAGGTTGATACAGTGACGAATTTACGATTTTGACGCCTGTAGTCTGATATTAGATTGCCGCCTAAACCCCACAACGATTATATCTAATCAATATATTTTTGTGTACTTACAGATATTTATTATTGCAATCAATTTTTTACCTCCCGCTACCCTTGGTAAGGGAGGTATAGGGATCGTGCTAAAAATCGCATATAGAGATTTTGGTAAATGGCCACGTTTTAAGGTCCCTAGAATCCAATTTTACCATTTTCACGATGATGTCTGTGTGAATGTGTGTAGGTGTGTGTGGATCCGTCACTCTAACTCAAATAGTATAATTCAGATAATTTTGAAATCTTGTATTTCAAACTTTTTCTGTATTGGAAAGAGCCCATTAGATTTTGTGAAAATCGGATAACCGAAAATGGCACTTTACTAGAAGCTCAAAATAGTTTTTCTTCGAAAAATACCTTTAAATGTTATTTTTTCAAGATTAGTGTTATTATAAAAATTAAAGATTATTAAATTTTTTATAGATTTGCATTAATACTTTTTCTATATATTTTATGGATAAATTGTCTATAATTTAAATCCCAGATCCTACGCTTTAAACAAACAAAACGTAGTTATTCAAATGTATGTAACTGACAGATAAATGTTACTATCAAAGAACTAATCATTTCAAAATAATATTAGCAATGTTTTAAAAAGGAAAAAGTAAATAGAACAATAGAAAAGGAATTCAAATGTTTCCAGCATAAGTAAATATGTAGGTATGTATTTAGATTAATAATTAAATATTCGCAAAAAAGTTTAAGCTAATCCTCAAATTTGAATTAGTGAATTTTATTCTATCCCGGTATGTTTAGAGCAACGCAGGCCCGTAGCCAGGATTTTTTTTCGGGGGAGCTTCGAAATTTTAAGAAATGGTGGGGAGGAGTTTTACTATAATTTTCCTTTAGAACGTTTAGAACAAACAAAATTTATTATTTAGTGTATCATGTACCAATTTAAACTACATTCATTAGAATTTCGGGAGGGGCTTCAGCCCCTCGAGCCCCTCCCCTGGCTACGTGCCTGGAGCAACGTCTGGCATGTCATGAGTGCCCACGGGGCTCTGAGTTCTAATCCCACAAAGATATGGATGTGTGTGAACCCACTCTGTAATTGGGATTTAATCCTGTTGAGGAGTTTTAAGAAAAGGTAGTTACTTGGATTAGATTAGATTATATTTTAAGAAATAAACTGTCAAAATTAGAGTAAAATTCGCTAATCCAAAAATAAGGATTAACTTAATCTTTTTTGTAACTCGGGCTGTAAATAGCGGGAGGTATTGTGTTGGCCACACCAGATTTTTTTTTATTGTACTCAAAAGTTTCTGTTGTAATTTTGTTGATAAATACATGCAAGAACAATTATTATAATCAATTTTCTGTGTGACTGTTCATTTCTTTCTTGGAATCACATTTTCATTATTGTAATCAAATATTTCATTGTTACAATACCACAAAATACAATTAAATACATATTCGACATTTCTGTGTATAAATTAATTTCAAATGTGGTTAACCAAAAAATTCGTTTGAAAATACAGATAATTGCAAAGAGAAAACCACATTTTCAAATTGCATACAAATAATATATTATTCAATTATACGCGTACAAAGAAAATATTTAATGTTATAAATTCCCCACAAGTATGTCGAACACACACCCAAATATTAATTAAAATTCATAATTAATCAATATGATTGCAATTCCATATGAATTTCAATAATTGAACACCTGTAAAATGCATCTATTAAATGAATGAGCATATGTAAAATGCATATCATACGTTCAGTTAATCAAAAATTGCATCTACCAAGCTCGGCGTGCTTGTGTTTCTAAATAAATTATTAAACGCCAAAATGTAGTGTATTCCAATTAATTTGTAATTTAGTTTTGATTTCACCAATACCAATTTATAATTAATCAATTATTTTGTTAATAGAAAATTAGAATTACAAACATAATTGTAGGATGAGATTAATACATACTCAATTAGATTTTTAGATGTAGTTTAATATTCATATGTAATTAATATCTATGCTATATTAAACTGTATATTATTATATTATACTTCATTTCATTTGCGTTTATTTTTTACACATGCTTCTTCTATATTCCAGGATTTGCTAATAACGGAATATGTAACCAATATTTTTAAATTTAGACCTTTTTCCTAAGAGCGAAAAGTGCTTGTGCCCAACTTAAGGCTTGATTTACATTAGCGGTATAGCGGTACAATGACGGTACAATGCCGGTACGATGTCGGTACAATAACGGTACAATGACGGTATGTCAATTACACGAGGCATTTACATTAGACCAGGGGTCTCCAAACTACGGCCCGCGGGCCAAATCCGGCCCGCCAGTGTCATCAACCCGGCCCGCGACAGCTAATGACCAATGTCACCAATCCGGCCCGCGACAGCTAATGGCTTATTGTTGTTATTGTTGCGGTGATAAGTTGGTTAAAAAAAACACAGAATGATAATAACTCGGCTTTATTTACTTGTTAGGTAAAGATTAATGACAAGTATATAATACGCAGAAAATTTAACTTAAGCATAATAATTAACAAATAAGTGAAATGAATCCTACTAATATTATAAACTAGTGAACATCCCGCGGTTTCAACCTCGGTAGTTATGTTGGTGTAAAGAGTATCGTATATGTATGTCTATCGATGTTTGGAATGTATATATCTTAAATCACACATATGATTTTTATTCTGAAAATCCCTCAGGAACGGAAAAGCTAAATTAACGCGAATGAAACCGCGGGGTGTTCACTTGTAAAAAATACTAATGAGATGTAATTGTGATTTTTTACTGACAATAGTTTGTAGTTGTGGACCAATTTTACTTGTACCAATTATTAAAAGAGATTTAAGATGCTCTTCGGTTAACTTAGATCTGTAAATATTCTTCGTGTACTTCATGTTGGAGAATGTTTTCTCACACAAGTAGGGTAATTGTGGGATGTATGCCCTACCTAAGGAAAATTCGCTCTAAAAAGGTATAGGTTAGTTATTTTTAAATTACGTTGTTGCTACTGTATTTAGCAGAACCTTATTTTACAAAAAATATGATTTAAAAATCATTATTGTTCATAGTTACCCTATAAATTTAATGTACAGTTGAATACCCATTGTAGTATAGATGCCCACCTATGTGGGATTTATGCCTTACCGTAGAGTATAGTTGACCAATGTATAGGATAGTTGCCGAGATAAATTTAATAATATAGGCACATGTATCAAAATAAACAAAATATATATTTATTATATTATGTGATTATAAACAATATATGAAATTAGATATGCGTGTCAAAAAACGATATATAATAGATTACACAAATTCGTTCAGTACGATTTGTATTGATTAATTATATATTTAATTTTCTTGTAACGGCATCGCGTTTGATTATTTTTCCACATTCATTACAATGTGGTGCATGAAGGAATGCTAAATACTTTGCTTGCGAAATTGATGCTCATATTTTTGGTTTTAATATTTTCTACTGCAGTTCTTAAATTTTCTTCACTCCACTGTCCCCGCTTTGGTGCATCTTCTTTTCGCTTGTACTTTCGTGGCATTGCAATCTAAATAAGTAAATAAAAATTCGAATTACTATATATTTTCATATTTTACTCATTTTAAATAAAAAGAAATATATTAAATAGACTATTACGCTTAAAAAAGATGTAATATATTGGGGCATTTATACCACAAAATTAGTGGGGCGTCTATCCTTTTTTCGGGGTATAGACGCCCCATTGAATTTCTGAAGCGTATGTGACTAAATCATGTTCAAAGAAGTCTTAATAAATATGTTAGAATATACTTTGATAAACTACTCACAAAAATTTATTATTCATGCAATAGTGCAAATGTAAAAGCTTAGTTTCAAACCTACCGTACTGACGAAATCACGTTCTTATAAAAATTCGGCCAATTTTTTTTATTTCTTGCAGCACAGCTGTTCTCCAGACTATATTTGATACTTGAATAAGGTTGCACACTGATTAATGCATCTACAACTACGTTTGGAGCGCACTCTATTATATTTATCAGAAATTATACGCAGTGAGGCTACTATCCCATGTAGGCAACTAACCCACATTTACCCTAAGTAGTACCATGAACATGTTCTAAGTTTGCTTTTTTTAACTGTATTGAAATTTTATTTTGCGGCAAATAATTATTGTTATTTTTACTTATTAATATTATTAAATTATTTATAACTTTTTTCAGATGCGTATTTTTATTTATTCTGTCACATGAAAGGGGGTTAAAAAGTGCAGCTACGCGTTACGCATTCCAGAATAAATATTCAATTTAAAGATATTTGACCTTGAACTAAAAAAAAAAACGCCTGCGGCGCATTTTTCTTTACATTTTTAATTTTATTCAAATTTAGCACTGGTTTTGGCCCTCGGAACTTACTGGAGTAATAAGTATGGCCCTAAGGCTAGAAAGTTTGGCGACCCCTGCATTAGACGATACAACGACGGTACCTACGAACTGGCGGTGTGCACAAAATTAGTCAGCACCAACAGCGGACAAAAATGACAAAATGGTTACTCATTGAAACATAGCAAAGTTATGTTTTATGTCAGAATAATTTTGTAATTTCTATTTTATAAAATATTTGCAATGAATGCGAATGATAGGACGTCAAATATTATGTGATGCAGTGGGGGATGTAATAATTCTTACAAAATTACCGATTGAAGTATCAAATTTTATAAATTTTCTACATTATATGAGGAACATATGTATAAGAAAATAACTTTTCAACAAATATCTTCTACTAACATAAAAATTCTTTTATGGATACATATTTTCTCATTATAAAAGGTACTTACCATATGAATAAAATTCCAACAATGGTCGTCTGATTGCAATAATGAATTGTATAAAAATGTGTTTCTTAAGTTAATATTTGAACAACATAAAATACAAGAAGCAGAAAATTGCCTTAAAATTATATAATACTTGTAGTTGTATGAAATAGAAGTCTATTTTTGATATAATTCGTCTATTTATTATAGATTTTGTACATGTAATGTTAATGTTAAAGATAGAAATTTATATGGTTCGTACTTTTCGCGTATTTTCTTTTCCGAGCTTGTGCAACTGATTCCACTAAGAGACTGGTATATTTTCAATGAAGAATCTTCTTCATTTATTGCGAATATAAAAGAAAGATGCTAACATTATACACTGATATCGTGATATGTAGAAATTTTCTTCTTTCCAATCATTCAAGTTTTCCACCTTTTTAATCTCAATTTCCATGTATTGTGCATCTTGTAACATTTAACTAATATTATAAACTATAATATAAATTTAAATATGATAAAATGGTTTACAGAAATCACACATATTATGAGAAAAATTATATTTTCTGCAACAGTACCTTCGCTGGTATTTTGACTTTTGACTGTTTTGATTGTCACATCACATATATAGCATTTTAAATATTTTCTTTATTCATTTCAATATACTATGATGTATAATATTCATACATAATAGTAACAATTCAAAATAAAATTGTAATTTGTATCATTGTCTCGAAATGATAAAATTGATTCTGTAATCAAAAATGCCAATGTAGCCGTTAGAGGCGGTGACGCTCAAAATGTGCACATCGCCTATATAATTTTGTCTTTTATATGACTTTTATATATTACGCTGGTTTGTGGTACATGTGTCATGTTTCTACCAAAGTATAAAATATCGTGCAATGTTTAAAAATGTGTCAAATACAGATTTGGCTAATTCTCGTTACTGCTGACGAAGAAGAATAAAATTCAGAAAATTTTACTTAACGTTACTATTTTTATGTATTTTTTGAAGTAAACCGAAGTGTATATTTTACGTTTTTGTCATAAGCTGAGAACTTTTATTCAATATTAGCTATATTTTTTTTTACCCAATTGTATCTCAGTCCAGTACATAACTGAGATGAGCTGAAGTGAGTTGTGATTTTGCAAAAAGAACAAGTTTTATTCCATTTTATCATTTCTTTCTTTACTGATAGCATTTGCTGTAACAACTGTCAAATTTATTGACATTTTTCTGATATGTGATACTGTTTATAAACGAAAACTGGGTAATATTGAAAATATATTAATTGTAAGTATATGTGTATATGAGAAAATGAGAATATAAATTTTGTTGAATTATATAACCTTGAAATGCAAACTGTGTGTTTCAAATCATTTTGAGTTTTGTAAACTGATAGTGTAGCATCGGAAAGGGGGGAAGCGAGTTTACTTAGAAGAACTCAAATCAGTTGTGTCAGAAAGAACAACAATTACCTGAGTTTATCTGAAGTGATTTGAGATGAGCTGAGATTTTGTCCAAAAAGAATATAGCTAATTTGTACAATAATTTCTCATTTCTAGCTCATTTTAACTACATTTTGGTTTAACTAAAAGACGAATGGTATTCGGATGACTATTTCCAAAATAAAAATCAGGTAATCATTTATATATGTTTTTCTTTCTTGACAAAAATCTTTTAATTGTTATTGTGTTTTGAGGTGTTATATTTAAGTTTGCTTTTTCAACGTTTTAAATAGATTCCTGACCGAATCGACTCGTTTCTAATAAAAACTGATAACACTGAAAATATACACACTTTGACTGGTATGTAAACAATATGTTTCTAAAACGTCAAAAATTTTTCGCTTATCAAAACTCACTTGTAAAAATACATCTTATTGGCTTAAAGGATGCGAAAAAATTTTTGTAACGTTTTTTTGTCGAAATGAAACTTGGTAACTAGGTAGAATCCTGAATTTGGATTGGCTTATAAATTTATGAGTGAAATAGTCAATAGAAACAAAACTATAATGTACCGTGGTCGTATCGCTAATGTAAATCAGTGAATATCAATGTGACGTCACTGTACCGTCAGCGTACCGAGAATGTAGGTGTAAATAGGTCCCATCGACCTTCTAAACTTTTAGTTTAGAAGGTCGATGATGGGTCCATTAAAATACATTGCAGCAAGAAGTATCGTACCGTCATAGTACCGTTACTGTACCGTCATTGTACCACTAATGTAAATCAAGCCTAAGATAGCATTACGTAGTGGTCAAACATTATGTTAATAATAAAAATCTGATGTGGCCAGCACACAACCTTTCGCCAGATATTTATCTGGTTGTACGCATAAAACGAAAAATATTTTTAAATACAAATACATATATTCATGTCTCACTACAAAATAATTCTCACATATATTTGCAAAATCTATGGGATATTTTAATATAAGTTATGTGCATACATACATTTTCTTTATATTCAATATCCTGAAATTTTCTTTTCTACTTTCCTTTTCTTTTTCTTTATATTCGTCATTTTTTCGCAAATTCCTTTTATATTCTTTTTTACGTATATTCTTTTACGTTGTTGACTTTTTTTTATTTTCATAATCTTCATAATAATGTACAAATATTTTTGACAGTAACATACAAATATTTTTGACAGTGACATTTATGTGTCAATTACAAACATTTGAATTTCTTGCCATGAAGTAGTTTGATCTGAGAATTTTTACATCAAATTATTTTATATGCATTTCTTTATCTCTAAATCTATAGAAGATATAATAATGAATTTATATTTATCGAATAAAAAATTTAACGTTCTTTAATATAAGTATTTACATAAATTTTCGATAAATAATATTTAGATGATATTTTTCTTGTAACTACTACTTCCGGTTGTCCAATTCTTATTAAAACTTAATCAATTCTTCCCATTATTGTTAGACTGAGAAATCCGTAGTTAAAAATGTCTTAAGTCTTATAGTATTTGAGAAATCGTGGTTCCAACATCCACACACACATCCACACAAACATACGGACATCATCGTAAAAATGTTATAATCGGATTCTAGGAATCTTAAAACGTGCTTATTCACTGAAATCTGGATATGCGATTTTTAGCATGAATTCAATACCTCTCTTAGCGAGAGGTAATAAAAAACACTTTGATGCTATGACTAATAATTGACCCTGTATGAATCATACACCCAAAAATTGGCGTTGGTTCATTTCTCATCTTTATCTTATTATTTATTTCGGCTTTTAAACATCTTTGTACGAACTTCGTACGCTTCATTAATAAGAAAAACGAACTAATTTGTAAGGAAAATGATACCTGTAGCCCTTGTCTCTGTTTAAACAAAGAATTCCAGATTGATGAAATTAAAAACTGAAAATTCCTATTTCATATTCCATACAAGAGAAACGGGAACTTATAAACAACGTACAATCGATTTTTTCGAGAAAATAATTTACTCTACTTTCGTTTTCTCTGTACCAATTTCTCATTCTGTACTCGTGTACTCTATTCTACCTCTGTTACATTTTTATCAAGCAATCAATAAAGGTATGGCGCTGTTTCGCATGTATACATCATTTTCCTTTACGCATGCGCATAGACCCCTGAATGGAAGCTGCGAACCGCGTCTATCTTGCGTTAAAATTTAATGATTCTTAATTAAATTTGCACGTTGCGTGGAGCGAAACACAACATACGAAAATATACAAGATGAACGGAGAAGGAAGAGGCGATGATGCCCGATGATGCACGAGGCCACTCCACCAAAATGTACGGAAAGTTTAGTTGTTGACGTGTGAGCAAATTAGAGAGGCAATGTATACGAGGACTAGACAAAAACTAAAGAAGATTTTTGTTGAATGCACCATTATTAGTAAAAAAAATATACATAAATATATCATCACGGCATATTACCCATTGCTGGGTGTGACAATCTGCTTGGTACACAGATTTCGGTATGATGACATATTTGTACCGTGCCCTGTTTCTCAAAAATACAAGTCAACAAGTTAACAAGTTACAAGTAAATTATTCACAAGGACATGTAAATTCTGTTTCTGAAAGAAATTTAAGAAGTCTAGTATTTTTTTTAAAAGTGTAGTTTATTATCACAAGTGATCATAGCTGTATTTAATTTGTGTGTATTTATTTGAGAATTACTTATGTTTAAATTTTCAATTCAACATAGCATTTTTACCTTCCGTCACCTTTAGGTAAGGAAGGTATTGTCTTTGGTCAAAAAATTCAGTGGTGAGTTTTTGATGAATAAGCACGTTTTAGGGTCCCTAAAATACGATTTTACTATTTTTACAATAATGTGTGTGTGCGTGTGTGTCTTTGTGTGAAAAAATTTTCTAAAACGATTAATACCACAATTTTAAAAATTATAATTCTTTCGTATTCCTCTTCGTTACATCCATGTGAAGAGCTGATTAGATTTTGGTTATAAATGGTCAACCGGAAGTACCCTCATTTGAAGATTTTAACAGTTTTTCTTGAAAACACGATATTAATTATCAATTTTTTACATTTAATGTTATTATAAATATTAAAGAATATTTTATTCTCTATACGATTTGAATGCATTTTATACTTCATATTAAATGGATATAGAGTTAAAAAATTATAAAGATATGAAATATATATTAGCCAGCTATGCTATAACTCTGGAAACAGCTGCTATATTAAGAAAATTATGTTTAAAAGATGTCAGTGTCAAGTGCAGTTGACAGTATGTTTGTGTTATAATTTTACTGAAAATTTTGCTATAAACTTTTTGTATGGAATTTGTATAAAATACATACAACTGCCTTAAGATAATGTACAATAAATGGAATCTTTTGCAAGGAACTTTCTGTATGACATTTGTACAAAATACATAGAATTGACGGAAGGTAATGCTGCCCACATCAGATTTTTTTGTTTTGTGATTTTGTTGTGACTTATACAGGGTGGTGACTTGGACGACGCAGCATAGGGCTTTAAATGGTAAAATATTAATGTGCAGGTATTTTCTCCCCTAATTATTTTAGAGCAAATTTGTATTTAGGTTTTCGCTACAGAAAAAAATATTGCATCCGAACATGTTATTGTTTACCTATAATTTTTCAATTTCCGGAACCGTAAAAATAGTCGAAAAGAATAACATTTTTGCAAAAATCATTGATGCCATGGAACAAAAATTTAAACAAAAACGCAAACATATGTCATATATTCTTAACGTTTCAACTTATTTTCAAAAAAAAATTATAGTGGATGACAACAATGTAATAGTTGATTACAACAATGTAGTTGGACGAGAACGAAATTAAAGATTTCTTTAAGGTTTAAACGTGAAGAATCTGACAGATGTTTGCGCTTTTGTTTAAATTTTTGTTCTATAGCATCAATGATTTTTGCAACAATGTTAATATTGTTTGCGACTATTTTTTACGGTTCCGGAAATTGAAAAATTATAAACAATAGCATATTTGGATGCAACATTTTTTTCTGTAACAAAAACCTCAATACAATTTTGCTCTAAAATAATTAGGGCAGCAAATAACTGCACATTAAAATTTTTATCATTGAAATCCCCATGCTGCTATTTCCATGCAGGGTCGCGTTAATAGATACTTGATTACAATAAAGAAAATTCGATTACAATAATGTAAATAACTAATCACGCAATAAATTTTATATACAACCACTTCTGCTTATTAAAAAAATTCTTGATTACAATAAAGAAAATTTAATTACAACAAAGAAAATTATTAAATTGACCCTAATACGTTAACTAAATTTTTAAAGTTGATGTGCTGCTTTCATTAAATTCATATGGCATCTCCATATGGCTATAATCAATCCGCCTCCTAAATATTTTAGGTCTTCTTACCACAGCAACCTCGTTTTCATTTCTGGAGTCGGTTATTTTAAAAAATAATAAAATAAATCAAGGTGAAGTATAAACTTAGTAGCAGTTAGGGACACTCTTTCAACTGTAATTAAATATTTTTTACACTATTAAAACTGTATGATAGGGCTGTTTCAGACTGCTAAAAATTTTCATGCATTTCACAAGTCATTATTTGTAAAATATATTTTGAGAAACAGAACCATAATTACACTTGTTAAAAACACTTGTATAAAATAGATTTGTTTATTACAAGTGTAGTTTTCAGAAACAAATACTTATACAAATGTATACACTTGTATTACAAGACTTGTATTTTTTGAGAAGCAGGGCCCAGACTTCATCTCACGGGCATTCATAGATGGCGTGGAGAAAATAGGTAGATAGGCTTGTAATAGTTCGATTTGCTTATGTTTTGAACAAAATACATAAGAATCGTCATTTCTATAAGTAAATGAAAAGCATTGCCTACAATCAATTTATAAAGTGTGGTACAAGAATTCCGATTGAGGTTGGTTCAGCTCTCATTTTTATCTTGTCCTTCCTATCGTCGTCTTTGTCTGCAGAGCCTTTAAGGAAGTCCGCAAATGGATACACATTTATAAAAAGAACGGGTGCATTTGAACAGAAGCAAAAATACTAAGGAAATCTTGTTGCAAAACCACGAAGAGTAGCTTATTTTCTCCTGGTTCTAATTTGAGAAATGAGGATACTTACACTAAACTTACTAAAACAGTTGGGTTGATGGGTATTTTAAACGTAATGTGGGTATACGAGTTTCTTTAACTCCTACTTGTATACCTACAGGGAATTTGAATTTTATGTTTCAGTTATATGCATCTATTAGGGTTAAAATTTGTTTAAAGATATAGTCGTTCCACGAAATCAACCGAATTATGTCATCAACTTGCGAAAAATATGAAAAACTAAAAATCCCCAAATGTTTGTTTATTTTCACATAGCCACCTATAATATTTGTTTAAAAATTATTTCTAATATTTCTAAATTATATCATTTTTCTTTAAGTTTTTCAAATACATTAATAAAAAATAATACATCGTTGAAAAGAGAAAAAAATGGCGATTTCTATTTTATTAAAATAATTATAGGTTCCCATTTGAAAAATAAAAGTTGATAGTCGTATCTTGTAAATCTGACTTTATAAAAAATATGTACATCTGCCATCAAATAGTATAAGTAAAATAATAAAACTTTTATATGAGCCATTTTTTTCTATTACTTATAATAAAAAAGTTAAAGAGGGGGGGCGTCTTCCCAGACTCATCATGTATTACTAAAGATATCAACCCAACGATTATCGCATATTTTTATACTTAAAATTAACTGTCAGTGTTGTAAATATAGAAAACAAATCCCCTAGTAACGAATATAAATAAGGTGATAATTTCTTTGTTTTTTGTAACTAGGGAGATTCTGAATGTTGATTGACGGAAAACATGTCACTTGACTAATGAATTATATTCTCGTACATATATCTATAGAGCGCGAGTAGACACGTGACTTGGGCGTCCTTGACGCGCTTGGAATCAGCTGTTGTGCGTTTGTCATTTTGACAAGAACAATATCACTTTGACAAGACCAATATTGTGACTTATTTTAATTTTGCACTGTTGAGAAGTTATTATTTTTAATTTAATGTGTTTTACTGCCTGAAAATTGTACAATAATAACATTTTAACAGTTCGAAATGAAAATAAGACAAAACATTGGTCTCGTCAAAGTGACATTGTTCTTGTCAAAATGACATGCGCATACAAATCACCTGGGGCCCGATTCTTGAAATTTTTCGCATACGTAAGTGGGAGAGATGCGCATACGAACTGCATATTGGTATTCTTGCATGGGTATGAATAGCTTGAAAGTATCATTCGCACACGAAACTGTGTCTGTCACTGTTACTTGTGTCTGGTCTATCAGTACTTAGATGATATAAATCAAATTATGCTTTTATATAATTTCGGGTACGTTTTATGATCTTATAATGACGCCAATTATAAATCTAGAATCTCCATACACTTGAGTATCGTTATAATATTCTACAAATGTGTGCTCGTGCTCGTGCATTCATAGAACGATGCAATGGATTGTTAGAAAGGAATTTTAGGTGCATCTTAACGAGCTTTGCAGTCCAAATCTGAAATGGTTAGCAAAATTAGAGTATTATTATTACATAACACTTGCATATTAATATTGCCATATTATGTACGTACATACTGTAAACTAAGAAAAATAATACCTACTATATCAAATATATTATGTATATATATATATATATATATATATATATATATATATATATATATATATATATATATATATATATATATATATAATAAATTTTGAATATTAAAATTTCAACACTTATGGCTTATGACAGCGTCGTTGACAGCTACGGCTGACAGCTTTGGTTGACAGGTTGACAGTGACAGTTAAAAACAATTATATGATGAAGCATTCACGTGGTGCAATGACATAACTAGAACTCTTGGTCCCCTATGCGAAATATTTTCTAATTCTAATTTTTACAATATACTGTGAATAATTATAATCTCTTTTTTGCATAATTAGGCATTTTCATTATTGTAATCAAATTTTCTTTGTTGCAATCAAGCATATTATTTTACTTTGAGTCGCACTATAGGCAACAATAATATATAGATCACCTCACGGGCACTTATTGATTGCAACAATCACAACATAATAGATCGAGTCTCATATAAATTAGATAAAAAGTTTAGTAACTTTCTACTGATGACGTAAATCGGTTGATATCGTGGAACTACCATATCATTAAAAATGAAGGGTATACAATATATACATACATACATATACATAGTGAACAGTTGACGAACCGTTAGCAACGCTACGTAATTTTTATTCCAACGATGAATTGATAATCACTGGTTGTTTGCTTTTGAGGGGAGTAATCGAATACTTTGTGGAAAAACAAAATTACTTTGAATGTAATTACAAGTCATACACGAAACATCCACTTTATAACAAACACAGTGTTTGTCGGTATAATCAAAATATATCATCACGTTTGTTTATTCTATTTAGTTTATTTATCAGTCGTTCATTCGTTTAAATAGTAACATATAGAATATTCTATTACAGGATATTTTCAAGTGAATTACCATAATGTAATACGAGTTTATCTTTTTAATCTTTTTTACTGTTTATTTCGGAAGTTGGCTTTTCATGTTTTCGTGCAGTTAAAAGCACTAAGCAGAATAATATATTAAAATATAAGTTACAGAAGGCGACCTATTCTGGCACGAGTTAGAAATCCAGACGAAAAAACTTTCATTCCGGTAAGAAATACGTAAGCTTTGAGACACGCAGGGCCGCTCCGTGCGTATTAGGCGTCTTTGTGCTATGTTACATTTTAGCGCCCCTTCCCCTCGTGATGTAAAATTTGCAAATTGAAGTTTAAACTATCCTTTTTGTTCTTCATAAATGCTAGATTTAATATATTAATGAAATTTTCCTAAATTCATTCTTGTAATTAATAGGTTATAATCAAAATCGTTTGTTGTAATCAACAATTTTACAACAGATTTAAGAATTGTAAATACTTATATTAAAGAACGTTAAATTCTTTATTCGATAAATATAAATTCATTATTATATCTTCTATAGATTTAGAGATAAAGAAATGTAGGTATATAAAATAATTTGATGTAAAAATCTCAGATCAAACTACTTCAAGGCAAGAAATTCAAATGTTTGTAATTGACACATAAATGTCACTGTCAAAAATATTTGTATGCCACTGTCAAAGATATTTGTACATCATTATGAAGATTATGAAAATAAAAAAAGATCAACAACGCAAAAGAATATACGTAAAAAAGAATATAAAAGGAATTTGCGAAAAAATGACTAATATAAAGAAAAGAAGAGAAAAGTAGAAAAAGAAAATTTCAGAATAAGAGGTACGTTCTATCGGTGTCAGAAATATTCCTACTAGAATAAGAATATTCTTAAAGCAATAGAACGCTCAGTAGCAAATAACTGTCAAGTGCTGTCAAGTAAAAAAATAAATACAATAGAACAGTGGCAGTGGTTAAGTGTTATTGTTAGTTAACAACTAAAGATATCTTCTATGTTTATTTTGGGTCTTCAAAATGTTGTTATGCAAATATTAGAGAGATTAAAATTATATAAAAATATTTTAAATAATAAAAACTTAAAGGAGGTATTTTTGTTGAGCACAGTCTATTCTAAACATTCACAAATCTGGCAGAAATGTACGCGCGACAGTCGGCTAGTAAAATTTTAAATTTATCTCTACTTTATATATCTTCCTACCAACGCTTCCAACTCTGAAGTTGGAATGATTCGTAGGAATATTTCGATTTTTTTGACGCAAGAGAACGACCATTGATGTTCTACTAGAAGAAGTAGGAAGATTTCTGACACCAATAGAACGTACCTATTGAATATAAAGAAAATGTATGTATTATACATAATTTATATTAAAATATCCCATAGATATAGATTTTGCAAATATATGTGCGAATTATTTTGTAGTGAGACGTGAATATATGTATTTGTATTTAAAAATATTTTATGTCTCACTAAAGTATTATGAACTGTTTATTGCTAGAATAGGGTGTATATAAACATATCTATAACAACCGGGGCATAATGGGAGGGCAGAATATTTCATTATGCCCTCATTATAATCCGATCATCTTTTATGGACTTTAAATTTAAAATAATATGAACGGTATTTAATGAATTTATTTTCTTTTTAATTATAATTCATTACAATAATAATAAGGATTGATTACAACAATTAATACATTAATTGATTACAACAATTAATATAAGAAAACAGCTTTGAAAGCACAACACAGAAATCAATTTTGATTTAATTATAATACTTAAAATTGATTATCAAAAAAACCTTAAAAAGCCATTTACTTTCACCACACATGAAATAAGTCCATCCAATTGCAGACTGTAATGTTTCGCATTCATTTTTGACAGATGATGGATCTCTAATTTTTTTGGGGACGTTATTTATCCACGTTTGAATTCATTTTTGATATTATTTACCGTCACATGTGACACATCCAAAGCCGTACAAGCTCTCTAAAATGTAATAATATCCACAAATAACTGCATAAGAAATAAAGAACTGAGATCTGTCATGCGATAACGAACCTCAAAATATAATACTTACATCTTCTACAGACGAGAATGGAATAATTAGGAGATCGTTTATACGTTTGTCTTCCTCAAAGTATACAGAAACATTCAAAATAAATTCTTTACACCGTTTCGACAAAATATCTTCCGAAACATCAAATTCACCCATTCCACCGTTACGATTTAAAACGTTGGTTTGACGTTGGTGTTTTAAAAATAAATAAATGTTGATAATAAACAAAACAATTAGACAAACAGTAACGAGCGTTACTAGATGATAATGCCCATCGGGCGACATCTATCCCTCGGACCGGAGGCCCTCGGGCTAGATCCTTGTCGCCCTCCTGACATTATCATCATAGTAACGCCTTTGGTACATAAAATACTATTTTGTTTTATCCGTACAACCAGGTAAAATATCTGGCGAGAGGTTATGTACTGGCCACATCAGATTTTTTTCGGTTCATATCTTGTTCTCCAAGCATGTATTGTTTTATCTTGAAACACTTTAATTGACTGGATTGAAATACCTTGCGCTAACCACGAGTGTTATTTTTTCCGCAATGTTACTCTTTTTAACCGAGCAGCAATTACCTAAGCCGTAACCTATTTAAAAGACAAATCGATGTATATATTTAAAACTTCTCTTCTACCCACACATCGACGCAAGTTAGCTACGCCGGCCATGTAATCGACATTCACCAGATAAGGGTTCCTGTAGAACATTCTATTTTAAAATTACTTTAAAATATCGTCGTGCCGAAGAAATTTATTGTTAGAAAGTTGTTAGGGAAAAGAATTTATTTGAAATTGCTATTTTTGTGAGGAAAGCAGTAGAGCTGTTTGATCATATACTTATATTCTGTTTGCTTTAAAAACATACGATTGTAGGGCAATGGGCTACTTGCGTGCCTTTTTACTTCCTTGTACAAAGTAAAGGAAGTATTGTATTCGCGAAAAATTTCGGTTGCCAGATTTCAACGGAAATATCCATTTTGGCCATCCCTGAATCCATTTTGACTAATTTCGTCGTGACGTCTGTACGTACGTACGTATCTCGCATAACTCAAAAACGGTAAGCCGCAGAAAGTTGAAATTTTGTATTTAGGACTTCTATAACATCTAGTTGTGCATCTCCCTTTTTGGTCATTACATAATTTCCAGAAAAGGTACTTTATATGAAGCCTATAAAAGATTTTAATGAAAAACTATATTAAAATATAATCCAAAACTTTTCAAATTTAGTATATAAGACTTTTATATCAATTGGAATAACATAGCAGAATTTGGTTAAAACAGACTAACCGGAAGTGATATATTACCTAAAGTTGTTAACAGTTTTTCTTGAATAAAATGGTTTCATTTTGATTTTAGAAATAAATGCTTCAAATAAGAGTTTTAGAGAATTAAATTCTGCGTCTAGCACATCAAGTATTATTAAATTAGCCCTTTGTATAAGCGAGATATGTAATTTTAAAACTTATATACTTTTTGGTTTTTGTAATGAAGCTTGCTATGGATTAGGACAAAAAATAACAAAAAAATAAAAAATAGATGTTACTGTCAAATTACGTCAAATACTTGCAATTTTATAATTGAGTCTATACTTCATATAAGTCTTGCGTACAAGGAAGTCGTGTGGTGTCCACATCAGATTTTTTATTTAATATTTTTGAAGAGACGATGAAAACTTGCTACCCATATTTTTCCTTTTGGCAAAATTTTCATTAATTGGACAGAATAAAATAAATGAAATTTTAATATTTAAATTACCGCCATGTATGACGTAGAATCACGCCGAACCAATGAATGGCCGTAAAGTAATAACATCGGTACGTCCAATAGCAACGGCATGCGCGGGTAATTTAAACATAACATATCATCTGTTCGACGTTTGAATAATAGTTTGAAGGTTAATATTTCCGTTTGTCATTTTAATCTTGTACGAGTATAAGCTAAGTTAAAATCCTTCAAAATCCTGCTTAACAAATCGAAATAAGTAATCAAAGTAACAGAAACCACGCAAATTGTAAATAATAAAGGAGACAGTGAACAAAAAATGAACTAATGTCAAAATCAAATTAAAACTCGCACTCGCTCGCCATCTACAGGTTACATTCTTAAATATGCATCCCTTTCTCCAGTTCAAAATAATGATGTCAAAGAAAATCTTCTTTCTTAATTTATTAAAAAACATATTTTTCTTTAAATATAATTTATATTTTTACATACGTTTTCAAATTTACTTTAGGTATTTAGTAAGAGATATCAGATTTTCAGTACCACGCAAGTAGCCTTTTCATCATAATACGTGCGTTAATAATGTCTATATCCCACTTATATCGTAACATTTATATATTAAAGGCATAATTAAAAAAATATAGCACGGGGGAATGTTTAAAGTTAAAACTCGACGCATCCTATAATCTTGATTATGTCGGTGGTACATACGATTTATTTTATTTTGGTTCTGGAAATTATAATAATATAAATGTGGATAGGTACATTTTATTATTTTTTGTTATGGTGCAGGTTCTTTGCTTCTTGTACTTACTACTTTACCTGTAAGTGCTGCTATGGCTAAGAGATGTTTCTCCATATTGAGAAGAGTGAAGACTTCGTAGCGTACAAATTTAACAAAAGATCGCTTATCTGGGCTATATTTGTTAAATAGCCAGAGGGACATACAGAGATGAACACGGATATGCGAAATCAGGTCATCTTAGAACTGAATTTTTAATCTAAATTTTGTATACAGGCTGTAAAATAGTGGGGTGACTTTACAAAGGCGGCTTCTACGACTAAAAAATAAGGAAGAAAGTTTATATGAACATATGTAAAATGGTTCGTTTCTGAGTTGCAATTACTTGAGTTTTTCAGCTTTTTTACCTTCCGTCACCTTTAGGTAAGGAAGGTATTGTCTTTGGTCAAAAAATTCGATGATGAGTTTTTAATCAATAAGCACGTTTTAGGGTCCCTAAAATACGAATTTACTATTTTTACGATGATGTCTGTATGTGTGTGTTTGTGTGTGGATGTGTGTGTGTGTGTGGATGTGTGTGTGTGTGTGTGTGTGTGTGTGTGTGTGTGTGTGTGTGTGTGTGTGTGTGTGTGTGTGTGTAACAAAATTTTCGTCTGCGATAACTCTAATACTACAGTTACAAAAATTATAATTTTTCGTATACTTCTTCGTTACATCCATATGAAGAGCTGATTAGATTTTGGTTACAATTGGTCAACCGGAAGTACCATCATTTGAAGATTTTAATAGTTTTTCTTGAAAAAACTATGTTAAATATAATTTTTTCACATTTGATGTTATTATAAATATTAAAGAATATTTTATTCTCTATACGATTTGACTGCATTTTATACTTAATATTAAATGGATATAGAGTTAAAAAATTATAAAGAAATTAAATTTCATAAAGTAGCCATAGCTATGGAAACAACTACTATATTAAGAAAATTCTGATTGAAAGATGTCAGTGTCAAGTGAAATTGACATAGTGTGTTTGTCTTATAATTTACTGGAAATATAGGATCTTTTGCTTTCTGTATGGAATTTGTATAAAATACATACAACTGCTTTAAGGTAATGTACAAGAAATAATAATAATAATAAATCTTTTATTTCTGCAGATAGGTACATTACACTGTATATAGAAAACGTCACAAAATAATAATTTTCTGTATGAAATTTGCATAAAATACATGCAACTGCCGGAAGGTAACGTACAAGAAATAGAATATTTAATTTAACAAGGAACTTTCCGTATGAAATTTGTACCAAATACATAGAACTGACGGAAGATAATGTGCTGGCAACATCAGATTTTTTATTAAAAAATCTGGTGTGGCCAACACAATACCTCCCGCCATTTACAGCCCGAATAACAAAAAAATTAAGTTAAACCTTATTTTTAGATTAGCGAATTTTACTCTAATTTTGACAGTTTATTTCTTAAAATATAGTCTAATCTAATACAAGTAACTACCTTTTTTTAAACTCCTCAAGAGGATTACATCCTAATTACAGAGTGGGTTCACATTCACACACATCCATGCCTTAGTGGGATTCGAACTTAGAGCCCCGAGGGCACTCATAACATGAGGCGTTGCTATAACCATTGAGCCACCGGAGCTATAATAAAATGAAGATTAAATTTTAAATGCCGGGATAGAATAGAATTCATCTGTGAAATTCACTAATCCAAAAATGAGGAATAGCTTAAACATATTTGTGAATCGTTAATTTTTATTAATCTAAATACATACCTATACATATTTACTTATGCTGGAAACTGTATTGAATTCCTTTTCCATTGTTCTATTTACTTTTTTCTTTTTAAATCGTTACTAATATTGTTTTGAAATGATTAGTTCTTTGATAGTGACATTTATCTGTCGGTTACATACATTTGAATAACTGCGTTTTGTTTGTTTAAAGCGTAGACTCTGGGATTTAAATTATAGATAATATTATAAATTTATCCATAAAATATATAGAAAAAGTATTAATACAAATCAATACAAAATTTAATAATCTTTAATTTTTATGATAGTATTAATCTCGAAAAAATAACATTTAAAGGTATTTTTCTAAGAAAAACTATTTTGAGCTTCTAGTAAAATGTCATTTCCGGTTATTCGATTTTCACCGAAATCTAATGGGCTCTTTCCATTACAGAAAAATTTCGAAATACAAGGTTTCAAAATTTTCTGAATGATAGTATTTGAGTTACAGTGGAGGACCCACACATACATACGCACACACACACCACACACACACACACACACACACACACACACATACACGCACACACACACACGCGCGCACACACACACACACACACACACGCACACACACACACACACGCATACGCACACGCACACACGCACGCACGCACACACACACACTCACACTCATACACACACACACACACACACACACACACACACACACACACATCATCGTGAAAATATTAAAATTGGATTCTAGGGACCTTAAAACGTGGTCATTTAATAAAATCTAGACATGCAATTTTTAGCACAATCCCTGTACCTCCCTTACCAAAGGTAGCGGGAGATAAACACACACATACACACATCATCGTGAAAATATTAAAATTGGATTCTAGGAACCTTTAAACGTGGTCATTTACTAAAATCTCGATATGCAATTTTTAGCACGATCCCTATACCTCCCTTACCAAGGGTAGCGGGAGGTAAAAATAATTTTGAAATTATTGTAAAGATAATAAATAAACCACATATTGTTACAAATTAATGATTTTTTCACGATATTCTCACAAAATGAATCAAAATAATTGGTTATATTTTACAGGCGCCTCCACCAATTAACTAAGTGTCCAAATTTCCAATTTTGTCTTCTGCGTATGGCATACACATGTGTATTAATTGGTTTTATTTATTCGCTCATACGCATAAATTCGGCCACAACGATTTTCAACTATTATTTATTGCTTTGTTTAGTAAGTATTCGTAGTGATTTGCGTATGTGAAACAAGGACAACAAGAACATACTCATCCATGTTAGAAAGAGACAGCAATGGCGTTATCGCACGATTAGTCCTCAACCCAGGGAATTTCAAATCCTATAATGGCTGCCGTTTATCTTTATTACTGATCTTAATATTTTGAATGTTGTGTAAAGTAATGTAATTACTCGATGCTAATTATGAGAAATCTTTAGCGGACGGCGTTTTATGAAGATGTAAATGATGTAATTTGATTTTGGGCAGATTTTTATTAGTTAAAGAATTAAATATTAAATGGCGATTTTTTATGTCCTGAACGATAAGATCCAATAATTTATAGAGGTATAAAAGGTTTATGGGTTTTTTCACCCTTCACTAATATCCAGGAATATCTTCTCGCCAATTGATTTTAATAATATATCACGAGGGTAGCTTTTTGCGACCCCGGGATTAGATATTTTAGTTTAATTATTCTGACTTTTACGAATCAAAAAATCTGATGTGGCCAGCACATAACCTCTCGCCTGATATTTTACCTGGTTGTAGGTACGCATAAAACGAAAAATATTTTTAAATACAAATACATATATTCATGTCTCACTACAAAATAATTCTCACATATATTTGCGAAATCTATGGCATATTTTAATATAAATTATGTACAATACATACATTTTCTTTATATTCAATATCCTGAAATTTTCTTTTTCTACTTTCTTTTTCTGTATATTCGTAAATTTTTCGCAAATTCCTCTTACATTGTTTTTTACGTATATTCTTTTACGTTGTTGACTTTTTTTTTATTTTCATAATCTTCATAATAATGTACAAATATTTTTGACAGCGGCATACAAATATTTTTGACAGTGACATTTATGTGTCAATTACAACATTTGTATTTCTTGCCTTGAAGTAGTTCGATTTGAGAATTTTTACATCAAATTATTTTATATGCATTTCTTTATCTTTAAATCTATAGAAGATATAATTATGAATTTATATTTATCGAATAAAGAATTTAACATTCTTTAATATAAGTATTTACATAAATTTTCGATAAATAATATTTAGATGATTTTTTTCTTGTAACTACTACTTCCGGTTGTCCAATTGTTACTAAAACTTAATCAACTCTTCCCATTATTGTTAGATTCAGGAATCCGTAGTTAAAAAAGTCTTAAGTGTTATAGTATTTGAGAAATCGTGGTTCCAACACACACACACACACACACACACACACACACACACACACACACACACACACACACACACACACACACACACACACACATACATACAAACACACACACACACGCACGCACACACGCACACACGCACGCACGCACGCACACACACACACACACACACAAACACACACACGCACACACACACACACACACGGACATCATCGTAAAAATGTTATAATCGGATACTAGGGACCTTAAAACGTGCTTATTCACTAAAATCTGGATATGAGATTTTTAGCATGAATTCAATACCTCTCTTAAAAAAAGGTATTTAAATATTAATTTTTACCTCCCGTCACATTACAAAGTAAATAATTTGCATTACATACCTTTTGTACCAAGAATATTATTTGAGTATTAATAAATACTATTTACAATATTAATTTCAAATAAGATAATCGTATGAAATACTAAAGCATACACCAAACAAACGTAACGGCGGGCTTAGTACCGATTCCGGTATTACCGATCTGAGTAGTCTTTTTGTCTTTTTCATGCAGCTGTGTAAAAACGGATCACCAATAGCAATGTTCTATTCAAATTTAGCGCTAGTGGGAGAAGATTCGTGTGCATCTTTTCGACGGCCCAAGTACGAGCCCTAACCATTTTTTTTTTTTTGATTTATTATTTTTATTTTTGATTATTGTATCATGCTTCTACTCATTTGAACGTTTTATTCAGACTTATTTAAAGTAACAAATATCTTAAATTAATTTGAATTAAACACAAATTGAAATATTACTGAACAATCAAACGGACAGAAAAAAATCCAACAGTTATTTTTAATACGGCGTAACATTCCCTTTAGCCTTAATTACTGCTTTTATTCTCAATGGCATTGTTGATATAAGCTCCTGACAATCTTCTGTAGAAAATGAGTCCCAAATTTCATGAATTTTAGCACGAAGATCCGGAATAGTGCGCTGAAGATCATTTCTCAGACGTTGTTTCATTTTATGCCACACAGTCTCAATAATATTGAGATCGGGGCTGCTGGACGGCCAATCTAATACGTCAATTTTATTATCTGCAAACCACTTTTTTGTAGATTTGGCAGTATGAGAGGAAGCGCCGTCTTGTTGAAAAATTATGTTTGGTTCATTAGGATGCAATTCATGAATGGTTGGTATCAGATAGTTTGCCAGGATGTTCTGATATTTTGATGCATTAACTGTCCCATCTACAAAATGTAATTTTCCCAGACTTTTCATCGACATACAGCCCCAAACCATAATTCCTTGAGGAAACTTCACTGTACGCTTTAAGCAGTCTTTATGAATCGCCTCTGATTTGCTTCTAATTACACGCCTCCTACAATCTCCTACACTAATGTCAAACTTGGCCTCATCACTGAATATCACTTTGCTCCAGTCCTCAGCAATCCATAAAATCCTTTCTTTAGCCCAAGCAAGACGTTTTTTCTTTTGTTTTTCTGTTAGTAAAGGCTTCTCTTTAGCCTTCAAAAATTATCAGAATGTCACGCATATTTTACTAAACTTTGATGTTATCATACCTTATAAAAACTGAGTCCAGATTTGTGTATCCAAGCCCGACAACATTCTCTGCCAGTACTTAGACCAGTTTGTTGATTCCAAAGGGCTGTAATGTCCCGTAAGGTTGATCTTCTTTGCTCCTTGAAAATTTTGACCAGAACTCTTCTTTTTCTTTCATTTATTAATCGTAGACGCCCAGAACTTTTCCCCCTAATATTTAGGATACCCGCTTCTTGATGATGTCCCCAATCGTTGATTTTGGTATTTCAAGGTCAGAAACAATTTGCGACATCGACATGCCTTCATTATGTTTTTTAACAATTAATTCGCGTATTTTTATAAAAGTTGCTAATCCACGAACCATGATTTTTGTAGAAAATATCAAAACCAACAGACAAAAACTATTAATGACAGTTTTTTTCTTCCTGTGCCTACTATCACTAATTTTACCATCCATATTGTTAACATTACCTAGGCGTCCGAACATTTAGTGGTCAAGAAATATATCAGACCGACAAAATTGTGTTTTTAATTAAAATTTAAAATTCGTAAACATCAAAATAATGGGGTGTAAATTATAGTAATTTGATCCGCCTAACAAATAAAAGTAGCCAGAACAGAAACAATTTTATGTATATAATAAAAATAGATTATTTATTTAAACAATCTGCCCGTCCGAACATATAGTGGTTAGGGCTCGTATAATGGAACAAGAGGGTGGGAAGTAGAGGTTGGGATGCTTACGCTTACACGTCTAGACGCTAGATGTCTACTGTAAAGTAAATATAAATAGGGTAGCTGTTGAGAATTTATTTATTATTCGCATTATGTGGGAAACTATGTTGAGTACAGTCGATAAAGAAAGTATGGCATTTAATTCAAAATTCAATCACAATATCAATCGCAATTAAATCCATTTTCGCACCTTTTCAATACGCCTCTGGAGAAAGTTATTAAAGGGAACCACATAACGTCAACTTCATTCGCTAGTCATACTATACATACATTTCTGTTAAAATTAGAGGATATACATAACTATTTTCATTCATCACAATTTATCTAGAAACCTTTCAAAATATGTGCCGAATGTGTGATGACATAATTCTTTTATATTTTGATATTAAATCGGGTCATATTTGATGACTCCGAACACAGAATTCCAATCCATGCGAAAAAGCAAAACTAACTAGTCCCTAATGCCTTATGAAAATGATGAAATATGCATCATATATCGGAGTCGAAATGCCATGCGTTGCTTTTTTACGTGGAGTCATATTTTGTTATCGTATTTTGTACAGGCTTGTTCACATTTGCATGCAAAAAACCAACGAATATTATCACAGTACGAGCACAAAAACAAAAACTGCAGGATATGTTGGAATAGTATTGTTATTCGACACATAGAAATATATGTATAGATTTTGAATCGATATGACGCTCAGGGTTTTACAGTTCACAATCTGCTGAAGATGGATTAAAGCAAAATCGGAAAAGTGACAACAAAAAAATGTAATAATTTTAGTTTGAAAAATTTAAGTAAATCTTTCAATATTAAAAATTTCATATTTCTATTACTGCTGTTTTGGTTAAGATAAGAACATAATTTCAAGTTTTAAATAATGCAATTTAAACAAACCATCTTGAAGATGGTGGCTTCTGTAATAGTCCGACTTAGCGACTATTACGTATTTTTTAGCTTTGGTATTTTCTGTTAGCATTGTAGTTTGGGTTTTTCCTTAGGTTGAAATATTTACGTGACAGTTAGTGAAGCAATGTTTCGGACCGGATGCAGGGGCGCGCCGTACCGTACCATTGTGTCGCCCGTGTGTCAATGCTCATCTTGCCCCCCCCCCCAAATTCAATATAAGCATCGCCATTCGAAAGAACATAAAGAAGTGGCCTAAAAAGGTACATACTAAAATCTAGTACTATTTCATATTTGTAAAGTATGTATTCGCAAGAAAACTGCAAAATTTACATTTTTGCCTATATCTAATGACTTACGGATTTTTTTCTCAAATAACGACACCACTAAAATGGTCTTCTAATGGGGCAACAATTATGTGAACACGTTAACTTGAACAGCCTGTGTACTTTTTCATAGTTACCATATGTTTTAAATGAACCACAATAATTGTTTTTACCGTATAAAATTAATAAATCTTGCATTTTCTGTTTGAAACATGAAAGCTAAAATAAACTCTCTTTCAATGGTATAATTTTGCGACTATGGAAATTATAAATTGGACACCATTACTTGAAATTTAATTGTGAGAAAAAATCTGAGCATCGTCGTTTGAAGGAAAATAAAAAAGGGTCCTTAAAGATGTACAAACCAAAATTCCATATTTGAAAATTATTTGTGAATATGAAAGGAAGAGGCATGAGTACCGAACATGGGACCGTGCTCAAAAAATTAAAACCTTAAATTGACATGCTTTTTGCAATATCTCTAAATATACCCCAACATTACCCAACCTAACGCCCAAACTCGCAGGCTTGGAAAACGCGGGCCAAGTATTATGCGTTAGGTGAGGTTATTGTTGTTCTTTTTAGAGTAATATAAAAGCAACCTTAGTAAGCTATTCAACAACGGTCCCGCGTTCGTGCCGGGATTTGAATTTTAACAACGGTCCCGAATATTAAGACACGTCTCTTCGACGTTTCTAGTACTAAACGAGGTACTAAATCACGCCATTTGGAGTTTTGTACAGTAACCATTTGTATATTATGCAATTTTCGGGAAAAACAAAAACATCTTTAAAATAGTTTACTAATGGGGCAACTTTGCCCTAATTTAATCGACTTCGTATCTCTTATAGTTTACGAGATCCCAATGTGAGCCTCGAAAAACGGGCATATTAAATTAAAAAAACTTAAGTCTTATTACAATTTTGCTCGCTGTGTCGGCCTTGACCAAGTGTCGCCCGTGTGCGACGCACACATCCCACCCTGTGACGGCGCGCCCCTAACCGGATGTTACAAAAGGTCTCAATGTTAGGGTTTTTGGCAGAACCAGGGGATATAATTTGAAAAAATTAGAGCTGCCCTTTTTTGACCAAGGATACCAGGGGGAGGGGGGAGGCGATTTTTTAGTTCATTGAAACTTACATATTTTCATAGAATGAACAGTTACAGGTTTAACGCTTTTTTATATAAAGAAATAAATCTAAATTAATTGGATTAAAATTATTTCACTACATATATACGTACGGCATTTGAAGGAATATTTGAACATACAATCTACTATTCTACCATGCATCTGTAGAGTCAAGAATAAACTACGGTATTACGTTGTGGCTCGGGTTTTGGGGTAACTGTACTTGTGCTCAATTTGTCTTAATCGCTCAAAAAAGAATAATTAGATGTTTACTAAGAGCATATAAGAACTCTTCTTTTTTAAAAAACTTAAACTGCTTACAGTGACTGACTTCTATACACTTGACATTTGTCTTTAGATATTTCCGAGGATATTTCAAAATAGAAATAAATTCAAGCTCATTTCAGACATCCATGAGTACCAAACTAGAAACGAAAATGACTTCCATATACATAAATCTAGAGTTAAAATCGTCAAAGATTCTCCAGATAGGAGTGGTCTATCATTTTTCAATAAGGTACCAGAGAACATTAAAAACTCGAAATCCTGTAAACATTTTAAAACTAAGTATTTATACGCTAATAATTTTTATAACGTGAATGAATTTGTCTTGAATTATTATTGTGTGACGTTTTCTATATACAGTGTAATGTATCTACAGAAATAAAAGATTTATTATTATTATTATTAATACATACAAAAGAATAGGTATATATAAATATATATATATATATATATATATATATATATATATATATATATATATATATATATATATGTACATACATTTAAGCCGCGACAATACCCAGATGTGTTACGGGAAACGCGCGTTCTAATAATTAAAAATATATTTTGTAATTCTTATTTAATGTACAGTTTTGAATAATAAATAATATAGAGAGAAGTGAAAGCAACTGCAAAATTTGGATTTAGAGCTGCATTTTTTAAATTAGAACTGCAGAAATAAGCCAGAGCTGCACCAAATTATATCCCCTGGGCAGAACTATGAGTTCTTAGAAGTATTTGTCCGTTAAAGGTTTTTATTTTATTCAAATATATATCATCACGACATATTACCCATTGCTGGGTGTGCCAATCTGCTTTGTACACAGATTTCGGTAATGATGATGTCGTATTTGTACCGTGCGGGTCTTCAAAAAAGTAAGTTTCAAACCCCACCCTGCATTAAAAGGAAACAACTAGACCACATTCAAGTCTGAATCATGCAAACCACAATTTATCCCTTCATATACAAATACTTTACAGAAACTACCCTTGACATCATTCCTTCAAAACTGAAAAACCTCCCTAACATCCGACAAACCCTTAACGCTTTGAAACTCCTGCATTTGAATTTCCCGCTTTTCCCTTGCAGCGTTGCCGTTTGTTGCAGTGCGTGTTTCTAAACATCAAAGGCTGCCGCCTGCCGCAGCACATCCTAGAGGCGAGTCGGCAAAGCTTCGCTCGAAGCAGAGGAATTAATTTCTCTGCGTGTTTTAAATACTTGCTGTCAATTAATGTATTAATACTGTGCTTACTACTTTATTAATTAGAGAAGGGTGCACGCGGCTTTGATCTGACATTGGTTGTTATCGCGCCTGTAATGAAATGAATAAATGAAACCTCTGTAAGGCTTGAAGTGGAAAATGTTTTTATGACTTTTCATTCATTTCTTTTAAGTAGACCTGTGTTTTGAATATGACGACACATGCACCATACACTGCATGTTTCTGAATGTTAAATGAAAATGTAGAAAACGAATATTTTGTTACTTTCGGTACCGAATTAGACCTTAGTTTTCATGTTTTAAGGTTTAAAGTTCAAAGTATAAAACATTCCTTTGCATGATATAATAATTATAATTAATATTCTTATATAAAAACAAAATTTATGAAAATACGTTTTATATTATTTTGCACATTTTGAACGTCAGCGCCTCTAATGGCTACATTGGCATTTTTGGGTACCGAATCAACTTTGATATTTCGAGAAAGTGATACAATTTACAATTTAATTTTGAGTTGTTGTTATTGTATATGAATATTATACATCATAGTTTATTAAAATGAATAAAGAAAATATTTAAAATGCTATAATGTGATGTGACAATCAAAAAAGTCAAAATTTCAGCGAAGGTACTGTGGCAGAAAATACAATTTTTCTCATAAAATGTGTGATTTCTGTAAACCATTTTATCATATTTAAATTTATATTAATTTATAATATTAGTTAAATGTTACAAGATGCACAATACATGGAAATTGAGATTAAAAATCTGGTGTGGCCAACACAATACCTCCCGCCATTTACAGCCCGAGTAACAAAAAATATTAAGTTAATCCTTATTTTTAGATTAGCGAATTTTACTCTAATTTTGACAGTTTATTTCTTAAAATATAGTCTAATCTAATCTAAGTAACTACCTTTTTTTAAATCCCTCAACAGGATTAAATCCCAATTACACAGTAGGTTCACATTCACACACATCCATGCCTTAGTGGGATTCGAACCCAGAGCCCCGAGCGCACTCATGACTTATGAGGCGTTGCTCTAAACACTGAGCCACCGGAGATATAATAAAATGAAGATTAAATTTTAAATACCGGGATAGAATAGAATTCACTAATTCAAAAATGAGGATTAGCTTAAACATTTTTGTGAATCGTTAATTTTTATTAATCTAAATACATACCTACATATATGCTGGAAACTGTATTGAATTCCTTTTCTATTGTTCTATTTAATTTTTTCTTTTTAAGACGTTAGTAATATTATTTTGAAATGATTAGTTCTTTGATAGTGACATTTATCTGTCAGTTACATACATTTGAATAACTGCGTTTTGTTTGTTTAAAGTGTAGGCTCTGGGATATAAATTATAGATAATTTTATAAATTTATCCATACAATATATAGAAAAAGTATTAATGCAAATCTATAGAACATTTAATAATCTATAATTTTTAAAATAACATTAGTCTCGAAGAAATAACTTTTAAAGGTATTTTTCGAAGAAAAACTATTTTGAGCTTCTAGTAAAGTGCCATTTCCGGTTTTCACGAAAATCTAATGGGCTCTTTCCATTACAGAAAAAGTTCGAAATACAAGGTTTCAAAATTTTCTGAATAATATTATTTGAGTTAGATTGGAGGATCCACACACACATACACCCAGACATCATCGTGAAAATGTTAAAATTGGATTCTAGGGACCTTAAAACGTGGTCATTTACCAAAATCTCGATATGCGATTTTTAACACTACACCAGGGGTAACGGGAGGTAAAAAGTTGGAAAACTCGAATGATTGGAAAGATGAAAATTTCTACATATCACGATATCATGCCAGCATCTTTCTTTTATATTCGCAATAAATGAAGAAGATTCTTCATTGAAAATATACCAGGCTCTAAGTGGAATCAGTTGCACAAGCTCGGAAAAGAATATACACGAAAAATATGAACCATGTGAATTTCTATCTTTAACATTAACATTACATGTACAAAATCTGTAATAAATAGACGAATTATGTCAAAAATAGACTTCTATTTCATACAACTACAAGTATTATATAATTTTAAGACAATTTTCTGCTATTTGTATTATATCTTGTTCAAATATTAACTTAAGAAACACATTTTTATATAATTCATTATTGCAATCAGACGACAATTGTTGGAATTTTATTCATGCGATAAGTATCTTTTACAATGAGAAAATTTGTATACCTAAAAGAATTTTTCATGTTAGTAGAAGATATCTGTTGAAAAGTTATGTTCTTATACATCTGTTCCTTACATAATCTTCTAGGAAATTTATAAAATTTGATACTTCAATCGGTAATTTTGTCAGAATTATTACATCCCCTACTGCATCACATAATATTTAACGTCTTATTATTCGCATTTATTGGAAATATTTTATAAAATAGAAATTGCAAAATTATTCTGACATAAAACATAACCTTGCTATGTTTCAATGAGTAACCATTTAGTCATTTTTGTCCGCTGTCGGCGCTGACTACTTTTGTGCATACTGCCTGTATAAACTTAACAAAATTAATCATCACATAATGTGACATGTCTGTTTGACATGTGTAACCACAGATACATTTGCACCACGTACTAAATTTGATTATAATATCTAAACTGCGCGATATAAATATTTATTATAATGTTTAGTAATATAATTTCAGATCGTAATTTTACAGCATTCATTTAATTTTATAACATAATAAATCCGCGGATTAAAACTAATTATTATAATAAAATTAGAAGCTAAAGTAATAAATATTCCATAGCATGTCTACTAGTCATAATTTTATGCGGGTGAAATAGCTTGTACCAAATGCAATATCCATTTGTTTTGGTTTTGTTTTAAATATTATTTGTTTGCAAGGAATATACAATTACCTACAGTCATTTGCTTTATAGGAACTTTCAACTTCTTCGGATTAAAGAACAAGAATTTTAGTTTTTGTATAGGTATTTTTACTTGCATTTTGGCGGCTGCTGTTGTCAGCTAACAGACTGCAGAGTGATAGTATTTGAATTGAGACTCTTGGTATTTCTTTAAATGTAACATTACATTATCTAACCTAACACACAAAATTCATGCTTGGAAAACTAAGGCTGAGTTTTGTGCGTTAGGTATAGGTTTTTGTTGTTGTTTTCAGAGAAATATACATTATACAAACTAGGTAAGGTGTTTAACAACGGTCCTGCGTTCGGGTATTCTTTTGCGACGCATCCCGCGCGGTCGAATTCCACGCGGTCGAAATCCCACGTGGTCGAAATTCCACGCGGTCGAAATCCCACGCGGTCGAAATGTACCTCTACCATTTTGTCCGTTCTACAGGAATTGAAATATTTCCACGCCGTCGAATCCCACCATCCCACCCGGTCGAAATGTTACACGATACAAATCCGTCGCTCCCGTACCGCTATCTTTATCGATCGTATTGCATTCTAATAATCTATGCTTCGTGCTAGTTCCGCGTCAAAGAAAATATATTAAAAAGAAATTTTAAAACATATTATTATACAACGAACTATTTAATAAATGAAGCAGGAAAGGAATTTACCTATACATTTTAAGTACACGTGATAATTTACTAGTTATTTAATATTATAAAATAATTAAATTTATTTTCAAGTAGACAAGTATGTGTAGATACATCAAGTTACCGTTATTGTCAAAATATGACGCGGAACTACCACGAAGCATAGATTGTTAGAATGCAATACGATCGATAAAGAGAGCGGTACGGGAGCGAGGGATTTGTATCGTGTAACATTTCGACCGGCTGGGGTTCGACGGCGTGGAAATATTTGAATTTCTGTAGAACGGACAAAGTGGTGGTCAGGTTAGGTCATATTTTATATAAAAACTGCATTTTGAATCAACATGCCAAATTTCATTTCTTAATTATTAATAGAAGCTGAGATATAACACTTTTACGTTTTTAATTGTTATAAACAAAATATAAATAAATCGAAAAAGAATTACTTTGATTGTTTTTTGACATTTCTTCCAACCAATGAAATGTCTATATTGTGTCTTGTGTCTGCATTTTAACCAATCCTGTCATTATTATACTGAGAATAAAGCTCTAGAGATTATTCCCGGGAAAAATATCTATAGCTTTTGTTTTTGTTGACATATGTCAGATAGTAATCAACACAAGAAAAATGAGCGAAAAAGACCAATTTTGTACCATTTCTGATCATGAAATAAACCAAAAAAATATAGAAACCACTTCTAGAAGTACCATAATCAGTAATTATATCTTTTGATTATTTATTTTGCATTGTCAAACTGTGTTCCAGTTGTCAAAACAGACATACCAGCTGAGCCATGTAAATGAATGAAGCTAGTTAATTACGACACTAGATAGCGGATATTCGAGAAAAGACGTCTTCAAATTGACCAATCAGAGACCTACACCTTTAACGTGTGTTTGCCGTAATTTTACGTTACTAGGGTTTTATACAAATCAAATCTTTAAAATGTGTGGGCGACTGTAGTTTTCGAAAAATGTCAGTGTCAAATTAAATTTGACAAGGTGAATAAAAAAAGGCAAATTCTTACCATGTATTCAGCCGCTGATTACTTAGAAATGATTATAATTTTCGGAGAATGTGGACGTAACGTCAGAGAGACAGCACGAGTTTCCGGATAGAAATCTTGTGGATCATCGCTAACCTAAATTTAACACATTTTACACACCTGCTACAACACGTTGCACTGTACGATATAAATGATGACCTCGGATGACACCTTCGCTAACCTAAATTTGTTGACAGTGAAAAGTCAACTCTAAAGTGTCAAAATTACAGTAAGTCAAACAAATTTTGTAACTCAGTAGTAGGAATTTTATAACCTAGCAACCAGTTTTATTTTGTAATAATATCATCACACCTCAAGATATCCTTCCGGGTTTGGTGGATTAAAAAATCTTGTAACTTCGTTATGCAAGCAGCCGCAAATTATTTTCTTCTATTTGTTGCCTATTGTCGTCGGCAAGTGTCAGTTTCGTCTGGGGCGCGAGTTGTGAGACACCCTGTATATTGTCATTATTTTTATGTTAATTTTAGTATATACGTAGAAATGTATGGCCCTTAATTGAAAGAGTGTTTCATAATTTTAGAATTTTTTTAAGCAAGTTATTGAGTTTCGAACTCAGTTGATTATAATACTGAAATAGATATTAGTGTCCATTTTAATATGTCTAGAAATGTCTAGAATTCAATATTTTAGTTTAATCAAAACATGCGTATTAATACTGAAACATACATAGATCTACCTCTGCGATATTTCATTCGTTTGACATTAATATATTCCACAGTCGTGTCTGGCTGTATCGATTGCCGTTAGGACGCTTTTATTTAAACAACAGAACAGTGGGAACAGGCCCATCGTAAGGGAGGCATAGTCTCCTTAACCTTAACAGAATGTTAACTAACTAAAAGATAATTAATCATAAAGAAATGACAGGTAAACGAGGTCTGCCTTTACATTTTTTCTTTTAAGTCTTCAGGGTAATTTATTGCATACTAGATCAAAACTGTCGATATTTATTGTAAGTGCTTTTAATTTTATTTTTATAGCCTAAAAGGGTGAGTTGAATACAAAACAGGCTAAGGAACTCTTTACATATACGAGTACATATATTGGTTTTATGTGTACGCTAATAGGTTTCAAATTTATTAATTAAGGGAAATATTTTCAATAGTTATAACAACAAGAGGTTCGAAAATAATCGCATATACAATTGAGAGGATGAGATGTGTTGCCTAGGAAACACGACACCGTAGGTGGAGTCTTTGGTCAAAAAATTTGATGAATAAGCACGTTTTAGGGTCCTCAAAAATTATAATTTTTTCGTATTTCTCTTCTTTACATCCAAATGAAGAGCTGATTAGATTTTGGTTATAATTGGTCGGTCGGAAGTACCTTAATTTGAAGTTTTTACAGTTTTTCTTGAAAAAACACTTTTAGATATCATTTTTACCTTCCGTCAGCTTTAGGTAAGGAAGGTATTGTCTTTGGTCAAAAAATTCGGTGGTGAGGTTTTGATGAATAAGCACGTTTTAGGATCCCTAGAATATGATTTTACTATTTTTACGATGATGTCTGTAGGTGTGTGTATGTATGTGTGTCTGTGTGTATGTATGTGTGTCTGTGTGTGTATGTGTGTGTGTGTGTGTGTGTGTGTGTGTGTGTGTGTGTGTGTGTGTGTGTGTGTGTGTATGTGTATGTGTGCGTGTGTGTGTGTGTGTGTGTAACAAAATTTTCGTCTACGATAACTTCCATACTAGAATTCTAAAAATTATAATTCTTTCGTATTTCTCTTCGTTACATCCATGTGAAGAGCTGGTTACATTTTGGTTAGAATTGGACAACCGGAAGTACCCTCATTTGAAGATTTTAACAGTTTTTCTTGAAAAAACTATGTTAAATATCATTTTTTCACATTTAATGTTATAAATATTAAAGAATATTTTATTCTCTATACGATTTGACTGCATTTTATACTTAATATTAAATGGATATACAGTTAAAAAATTATAAAGAAATTAAATTTTATCTTATAATTTTACTGGAAATAAAGGATCTTTTGCTATAAATTTTCTGTATGGAATTTGCATTAAATACATACAATTGCCGGAAGGTAAAGTACAAGAAATATAATCTTTAGCAAGGAACTGACGGAAGGTAATGTGCTAGCCACATCAGATTTTTTCATATATAATGTTATTATAAATATTAAAGAATATTTTATTCTCTATACGATTTGATTACATTTTATACTTTATATTCAATATAAAGTTAAAAAATTATAAAGAAATTAATTTCCATAAAACAGCCAGCTTTGGTATAAATATTGTCAGATGTCAGTGTCAAGTGCAATTGACATAGTATGTTTGTGTTATAATTGTACTGGAAATATAGAAACTTTCTGTATGGAATTTGTACAAAATACAGAGAACTGACGGAAGGTAATGTGCTGGCCATATCAGATTTTTTTTATTCTGTTCCCTGCTTAGGTATTTAGTGTATTTATTGCAGGCATGCCAATCCCAAAAAACAAAATATCACCAAAAATCGTATATGAATGAAGCTCCTTCTAACATCAATACTCGTGCTAGTATACTACATTCTAAATCCGAAAAGGGAAAATACACTTTTTAGGTTACTTATTTTTACAGAATGGCTGCTAGTAAAAGGCGCCTTTGTGCAAAGTATGTTTTGTTTTAGTCCCAGAAACCACCTCCATCGCCTAAATGTACATAATTTGCAAATTAACACACGCTTTAAAGTATAAACTATACTTTTGATTCTTCGAAAAAAAAGATTTAAAATATAGTTATAATTTCCTTTGTAGATTCATTCTTGTAATCCATATTATTGGGTTATAATAAAAATCGTTTGTTGTAATCAACAATTTTACAGTTATAGCTTACAACATAACAATGCCAGAAAATTATCCATATATCCATTTAACAGGATATTTATTTTACTTTTTTCTACTAAATTCATTGTTGGATTAATTCTTGTAATCAATATTCTTGAGCCATAATCAAAATATTCTTTGTTGTAATCAACATCTTCACAGTTATTATTTCAATATAACAATGATAGAAAAATATCGGTTTGGTAGGATAATAATCCTTTACAAATAAACCTAGTTTGCAAAAAAATTATTATTATTTTTTATACACGGTCTTGAAATGGCGCCCCTCATGGTTAGGCGCCTTTGTGCGGGGCACAATCTGCCCACCCGCACGGAGCGGCTTTATGCTAACTTCAATCCGTGCTTAATGAATCAGCTGTTGCTATTAGTAAATTGTTACTGGATTCATGACATATCCAATACGTTTAAAGGCAAGTTGTTAATAATATGTTGGAAACAAGTACGTATCATATTTTAATAACGGAAGTAGAAAAATTCTGTACTACTTATAAACTAATTTAAAATCTTTCATAAGAAATCATAAATAAAAAAAAATACTATGGGTTGATACTTACCAACGTTACCACTAAACAATCCCTAGTTATTAATCCTAGACACGAAATTAAATTCACGCTGATCATTACAGTACAGTAACTAGAATTATCGATGTAACTGCAGATAATTTCACTCATAATTAATATACCCTCGTGTACCATAATTTCCAGTCGCATGCAACATTCGATTGTTCTGTTTAAATAAAAGCATAATTACATGCAACCAGCAGAAAAATATTTTACGTTCAATAATGTAAACGGGAACGTGTTATATTACGAAACAGAAGTAGCGATATAGTTTGGGCGGCCATTTTGTTTGCAACATGCAAAGACCTGAAGTTGGTTGTTGGTTGGTTTTCGTTATTACGTGACCAATTGCCGATTAGAAAAACTGTGACGGTATAATGAAGTTATTTTATAATTATTTAGGTAATTATTACTTCGTGATTTCACAGACTTCTTATAAGACGTTTTTTTCATTCTTCTACTCGTATATAGAACTGAACTATATAAAAACTCTACATATGGGTGTATTCTAAAGGCATTCCGTTATTTATAAACGGACCGTTAAAATTAAGATATCCGTTAACTAGATTTTGCTATTCTAAAGACACTTGGGTGTATTCTAAACACAATCCGTTAAAATATATTATGTAAACGCATTCCGTTAAAATATTTCTTATTAACGGATTCCGCTAAAAATTCTATTCACAATATGACATTTCAACGGATCCGTTAAAATTAATATAATAAACGGATCCGTTTGCTACAGCAAGGCAGTGTTGTCAAATTATAAATGTCAACATATTTATATTTTGATAATAACAAAATATATTAAGATCCAAACAGATATTTGTGATACATAAATTTAGAGATACTATTTAGTAATAAATTTAAATCAATAAATAATCACAATAATGAATATATTCTTCAAAATATTTTTTGGAATGTTGGTAGGTGAATACTTCGTTGTAATTCATGTCAAAATTGTCAGTTTCATAATCTTTTGATATTATTATATATTATTGTAAATTTGGAAAAAAATGGGCATAAAACAAAAAAAAAATATAAAACCATAATTCGTTACCCCAACATTTATCTTGAAATTATAGACACCACTAAGCTAATCTACAGTATCGAGAATATGAACATACGCGGGGCCACAATTAAATATAGGCGCATGCACTTTAAAAACTACACAAATTATAAAACACACATTATGAGCTTGATTCTTAATTCTTCGCAAATATTAATGAAATTTTCTTCATTAGATTCATTCATCTAATCAGTATTATTCGAATATAATCAAAATATCCATTGTTGTAATCAAAATATTCTTTGTTGCGATAAAAATATCCTTTGTTGTAATCAATAATTATAAATAAAGGCACCAATAGAACATTTGTGTCTTGGGCCCCTGAAGATTAAATGCAGTCCTGAAAATATTCGAATATTTTTAAAACATTAGGTAAAGTGCAAGATTTGCAATGTAGAGTAAAATATCTGCTCGTTTCATTAGAGAAATTAATTTTTTTGAGAACGAGAAATGGATAATTTTTGTATTGTTAAAAACTTTCATCGAACCGATTTTTTATGGATTAGGTACGAGTATAATTTTGTTATAAAAATTATTTATTTGTACTTTCCTTTCAATTACATTTTATGAATCCAATGGGTCGGAGCAAACAGTAAAGGTGATAACATCATTCTCTGCTTACAATTTAGAAATTTCTAAATATTTATGTATTAAATGTCGTCCGTTTACAATTAACGGCTATGAAACATTCTCCGTTTAAATTTTATTTATAAACGGATAACATAAACGGATCTCCGTTTATATTATTAACGGATAGTGTCTTTAGAATAGCAAAATCTAGTTAACGGATATCTTAATTTTAACGGTCCGTTTATAAATAACGGAATGTCTTCAGAATACACCCGACTATCTGTTAATAATATAAACGGAGATCCGTTTATGTTATCCGTTTATAAATAAAATTTAAACGGAGAATGTTTCATAGCCGTTAATTGTAAACGGACGACATTTAATACATAAATATTTAGAAATTTTTAAATTATACACAGAGAATGGCGTTATCATCCTTTACTGTTTGCTCCGACCCTTGGATTCACAGAATGTACTTGAAAGGAAAGTAGAAATAAATAATTTTTATAACAAAATAATACCTATAAAAAATCGGTTCGATAAAAGATTTTAATAATACACAGTTATCCATTTATCGTTCTCAAAAAAATTAAAAATGCTTTCTCCAATGAAACGAGCAGATATTTTACTCTACAATGCAAATCTTGAACTTTACCATATGTTTTAAAAATATTCGAATATTTTCAGGACTGCATTTAATCTTCAGGGGACCAAGACATAAATGTTCTATTGTTGCCTTTATTTTTAATTATTGATTATAACAAAGGATATTTTTATTGCAACAAAGAATATTTTGATTACAACAATGGATATTTTGATTACATTCGAAGAATACTGAGTAGATGAATGAATCTAAGGGCGAAAATTTCATTAATATTTGCGAAGAATTAAAAATCAAGCTCATAATGTGTGTTTTATAATTTGTGTACTTTTTAAAGTGCATTGTGGCCCCGCGTATTTTTATTTTCTTGATAACGTAGTTTAGCTTGGTGGTGTCTATAATTTGAAGATAAATGTTGGGGTTGGGTGTTGGGGGTCTTCTTCATTATTACTTTAGCTGCGCTTCATAAGTAACGAATTATGGTTTTATAGATTTTTTCGTTTTATACCTATTTTTTCCAAATTTACAATAATATACAATAATATCAAAAGGTTATGAAACTGACAATTTTGACATTTATTACAACAAAGTATTTACCAACATTCCAAAGTTTATTTTAAACAGTATATTCTTATTATGATTATTTCTTGATATAAATTTATTACTAAATAGTATCTCTAAATTTATGTATCACAAATATCTGTTTAGATCTTAATATATTTTGTTATTATCAAAATATAAATATGTTGACATTTACAATTTGACAACACTGCTCTACAATAGCAAACGGATCCGTTTATTATATTAATTTTAACGGATCCGTTTAAGTGTCATATTGTGAATAGAATTTTTTTGCAGAATCCGTTAATAAGAAATATTTTAACGGAATACGTTTACATAATATATTTTAACGGCTTGTGTTTAGAATACACCCATTAAAATGCAATAATTTAATCATTAGAAACTAAGAATATGTTTTAAAATGTCATAGATGGATGTACGAGGGTTACGATAGAACTATTGAGAATAGGAACCTACATCTGCGGCAGTTATGATAACAGCAGTGGGATCATGTAACTGTGAAAACGATATTGCGACTATCGACAAGTAAAAATGTGATCACGTAAATAATAAAAACCGAAAACGATATCTTTTTAAACTGGAAAAAATATGAATTCTGGTCGACACTCTCAAAGCATGTGAAAGCGATAATCGTTTCTTACATCTCTTTTTATTTCATTTAGATATATGTGTATCCTTTTCTAAATTACTTAAAATTTACAAGAATATGTAGTGAGCAGTGATTTAAATTTGACGTTTTGGAATGAAATATCATTATGAATGATTTAAAAATAAATTAATATTTCAAATTTAAAAGGTATTTTAATCGGAAAATGAAGTAATTGTAAGAAAATACAATAATTAATATTGATTACAAGAATGAATTCAAGAAAAAAAAATCTGATGTGGCCAGCACATTACCTTCCGTCAGTTCTATGTATTTTATATAAATGTCATACATAAAGTTCTTTCCAAAAGATTATATTTCTTGTACATTACCTTAAGGCAGTTGTATGTATTTTATACAAATTCCATACAGAAAGTTTCTAACAAAAGATCCTATATTTCCAGTAAAATTATAACATAAACATACTGTCAACTGCACTTGACACTGACACCTTTCAATCAGAATTTTCTTAATGTAGCAGCTGTTTCCAGAGTTATAGCAAAGCAGACTAATATATATGATATTTAATATCTTTATAATTTTTTAACTCTATGTCCATTTAATATGAAGTATAAAATGCATTAAAATCGTATAGAGAATAAATAATTCTTTAATATTTATAATAACATTAAATGTGAAAAAATGATATTTAACACCGTTTTTTCAAGAAAAACTGTTAAAATCTTCAAATGAAGGTACTTCCGGTTGACCAATTATAACCAAAATCTAATCAGCTCTTCACATGGATGTAACGAAGAGGAATACGAAAGAATTATAATTTTTGGAATTGTAGTATTAGAGTTATCGCATTAGAAAATTTTGTCACACACAGACACACACACACACACACACACACACACACACACACACACACATACATACACACACACACACACATACAGACATCATCGTAAAAATAGTAAAATCGTATTCTAGGGACCCTAAAACGTGCTTATTCATCAAAAACTCATCACCGAATTTTTTGACCAAAGACAATACCTTCCTTACCTAAAGGTGACGGAAGGTAAAAAATCTGATGTGGCCAGCACATTACCTTCCGTCAGTTCTATGTGTTTTGTACAAATTACATACAGAAAGTTCCTTGCTAAATTAAATATTCTATTTCTTGTACATTAGCTTTCGGCAGTTGCATGTATTTTATTCAAATTTCATACAGAAAATTATTAATTTGTGACGTTTTCTATATACAGTGTAATGTATCTGCAGAAATAAAAGATTTATTATTATTATTTCTTGTACATTACCTTAAAACAGTTGTATGTATTTTATACAAATTCCATACAGAAAGCAAAAGATCCTATATTTCCCGTAAAATTATAAGACAAACACACTATCTCAATTTCACTTGACACTGACATCTTTCAATCAGAATTTTCTTAATATAGTAGCTGTTTCCATAGCTATGGCTACTTTATGAAATTTAATTTGTTTATAATTTTTTAACTCTATATCCATTTAATATTAAGTATAAAATGCAGTCAAGTCGTATAGAGAATAAAATATTCTTTAATATTTATAATAACATCAAATGTGAAAAAAATATATTTAACATAGTTTTTTCAAGAAAAACTGTTAAAATCTTCAAATAATGGTACTTCCGGTTGACCAATTGTAACCAAAATCTAATCAGCTCTTTATATGGATGTAACGAAGAAGTATACGAAAAAATTATAATTTTTGTAACTGTAGTATTAGAGTTATCGCAGAAGAAAATTTTGTCACACACACACACACACACACACACACACACACACACACACCCACACACCCACACACACACACCCACACACCCACACACACACACACACACATACATACAGACATCATCGTAAAAATATTAAATTCGTATTCTAGGGACCCTAAAACGTGCTTATTGATTAAAAACTCATCATCGAATTTTTTGACCAAAGACAATACCTTCCTTACCTAAAGGTGACGGAAGGTAATACATACAAACATAAATATTTTATACTAGCATTTTGCGAAGAATCAAATGCTAATGATTTAACATAATATGTTTTCACTCTTTTGAAAATGGTAGAAAAAAGTAAAAAAAAAAATATCCTGCCAAATGGATATTTTTCTGGCACTGTTTATATTTCAGTAACTGTAAAATAGTTGATTACAACAAAGGATATTTTGATTATAGCCCAACAATGTTGATTACAAGAATAAATCCAAGAAAGGAAATTTTATCTGAATGTAGGTATTTTTATTTTGCAAAACATCAGAAATTAATACTGGAAAAACTTGGAGAAAAACAGTGTGCTGCAAACGTTTGAAAAATGTTTTATTACATAGCCGACGTGTCGGCACCAAATATGCCTTCTTGAGGGAAATGTAAACTTACTGAGTTCAAAAATTGTTTAAAAATGTTAAATTAGAAAAGTATATTGTCAAAACTATTTTTAGAAAAAAGTAAACCACAACCACAGTTCATCTTCAGAAACAAGTGAGCTCACTGGTTGTTCCAGGGTATCAACCGATTTACGTCATCATTAGAAAGTTATTAAACTTTATAGCTAATTTATATGAGATTGAATCGTTTTATGTTGTGATTGTTGCGTATAGTGCAATTCAGACTAAAATAATATGCTTGATTACAAGAAAGAAAATTTGATTACAATAATGAAAATGACTAATAATGCAAAAGTTATTATAATTATTGTCACAGTGTATTGTAAAAATTATTAGGATTTTTTAGCTCCTAGTTTTTTTCATAGTGTCAACCCGGAGGGAACCAGAAAATATTTCGCATAGGGGCCTAAAGTTTTATTTACTGTTTTATTTCATACGTACATACTAAACGTAAATTTAATTGTCAAAGATTTAAAATAATATTTTCCGAAACATTTCAATCGTTTGGGGATTTTAAGTTTTTCATATTTTTCGCAAGTTGGTATCGTGGAACGACCATATTTTAATAATATATCCATACTCTTTAATTAATCTATATATTCTCTTTACAATCTCAACTTTTTAAACTTTAAAACTTCAGTCCTTACGTCATGTTCTGTATAAAAACATCCTCCCCCTAAATACAACCCTGGGGTGTAGTCACCCACCGGAAAATGTCCTCAAAAGGACGAAAACATGATGTGAAAATACTACAAAAACACACATACATCCACACAATACACAGTGTATACGGTTGTTTGTACATAGCTATGTATGGAAAATTTCCTACAAAATTAAATTGTAAATGATAATAAATTGCTTCAGGACTGGAAAATTTATGAAGTTCAACGTTTTCAGATAAATAGATTGTCACTTTGATTAAATTGAAGGAGAAAATGATTACGGTTTGAATTTTTACAGGCGGATTTCGTTTATAATAACTTAAGGCTTAGCAGAGAACTTATAAGTGTATTGAGAATTTTCAGCCCCAGTCACGAAACTTTCAGCTTTCAGGTTGAATTCATAGATGAGACTGATAGCGCTAAACAGGATATTTCATGTTTTGCTGGCTTAATTTAAACTGAAATCGCCGATAAAATTTTATTCCGGAAAATCAAAGTTATGAAACTGAAACTGAAGCCGTAAATATATACGTATGTATGCTTGTATATAGAATAGTATAAATTTTATCTTTATTATTCTACATTTACGACTAGAAAACTTTTAATGACAGGATTGTTTTATAGTTTTAATACTTATTCATAATTAGAAATTTTATTAGAATGATACACGTATTTTCAGTAGAATAATTATTGAATACTGCAGTACAGTATAATTATACTTATGAATAATAAGAGATTGAAAATAATCGAATATTTAGTTGAGAGGACGAAATGTGTTGCCTAGGAAAAACAACGACACCGTAGGTGGAGTGTTTTCAGATAACATAACGAATCAATCAACTATATTTTTACGAAATGTCAAAAATATTACTTGTTCATTTATATCCACGGATGATATGATTACATGCGATTCATTTGTTTGTGAACCGAAACACCAGTAGTTGTGTTTCGCGAAACACAACTTAGCAACATAAATAACCGATGTTATACAGCGAAACTAAAAAAAAATAGGCTATCTGATTGATCTATTTTCCGATGAGTTGTATAGTCAATATTAGGCCAGTCGGCAAGGGATTTATTGTGGAAATAAATGGTGGCAAGCTACATGGAATAAATTTTATTCTCTTAATTTAGACTTTCCAAAAGACATACTAATTTTGCACCTTCTAGCGACTCCGGATTTTGCCGCCTTACAAACGGACATATTAACGAAAATTAATAAAAGTGTCTTTTTTCACGTAGTTTTTTCAACATGACGGCAAAATTTTGTGGCAACCTTGGCCAATATTTGGTTCTCAAATAACGTCGTTACTATTAGAAATTGAAAAAATGTTTCATATAAAATTTTATTGTTTTTTACTTCCTTGTACAAAGTAAAGGAAGTATTGTAATCGCGAAAAATTTCGGTTTTCAGATTTCAACGGAAATATCCATTTTGACCATCCCTGAATCCATTTTGATTAATTACGTCGTGACGTCTGTACGTACGTACTCAAAAACGGCAAGCCGTAGAAAGTTGAAATTTTGTATTTAGGACTGCTATAACATCTAAGGCGCTTTCTTTTTGGGGGGAAAATGAACTGATCTTACCTCGTACTGAACTGAACTGAACTACTCCTAAAAAGAACAATATATTTTTTTTAAAATAAGAAGTTATAGACTGTTGATTTGATTTTGACATATTAAATTCTTTTACCTTTGCGTATTTAAATATGGATGTATTTCTTATGGTAATAAAACATGATATAACATTTCAAACTAATTAATTTCTTCTATTCATGTTATTTTAATATCAAAGACTTAGAAAAAAGACAATATACATAGCAGTCAGTCATATTGACGTGACATTAACATTCGGGATCAGTTCAGGATCTATATGATCCTGTTTCAAAGGTGGTGCTTCGCGGGGGCGGGGACAAAGAAACTGGGTAGTACAAGATCATTTATCCCCTTTTAAAAAGAACGATTTAGGGTAGATGTGTGCTACTCGGAGTTGATCTTCTTGATAAAAAGAAAGCGGCTCTAGTTGTGCACCTCCCTTTTTGGTCATTACATAATTTCCAGAAATGGTACTTTATTTGAAGCCTATAGGTAATAGATTTCAATGAAAAACTATTTAAAAATATAATCCAAAACCTTTCAAATTTGGTATATAAGACTTTTATGACAAATGGAATAACATAGTAGATTTTGCTTAAAACAGGCTAACCGGAAGTGTTAACAGTTTTTCTTGAATAAAATGGTTTTATTTTCATTTTAGAAATAAACTCTTCAACTAAGAGTTTTAGAGAATTAAATTCTGCGTCTAGCACATCAAGTATTATTAAATTAGCCCTTTGTATACGCGAGATATATAAATTTAAAACTTATATACTTTTTAGTTTTTATAATGAAGCTTGCTATGGATTAGGACAAAAAATAACAAAAAAAGAAAAATAGATGTAAATTGTCAAATTACGTCAAATACGTGCAATTTTATAATTGGGTCTATACTTCATATAGGTCTTGCGTACAAGGAAGTCATGTGGTGTCCACATCAGATTTTTTATAGTCTATTTACTGACACAGACAAAATTTTGTTCACTCAATAGGTACGTTCTATCGGTGTCAGAAATCTTCCTACTTCTTCTAGTAGAACCTCAATGATCGTTCTTTTACGTCAAAAATATCTGAATATTCCTACGAATAATTCCAACTTCAGAGCTGAAAGCGCTGGTAGGAAAATATACAGTGGAGATAAATTCAAAATTTTACTAGTCGACTGTCGCGCGTACCTTTCTGTTACATTTGTGAATGTTCAGATTAGACTGTGCTCAACAAAAATACCTCCTTTACGTTTTTATTATTAAATATATTTTTATATAATTATAATCTCTGTAATATTTGCATAACTACATTTTGAAGATTCAAAATAAATATACAAAGTTGTCTTTAGTTGTTAACTAACAATAACACATAACCACTGCCACTTTTCTATCGTATTTATTTTTTACTTGACAGTTATTTGCTACTGAGCGTTCTATTATTTTAAGAATATTCTTATTCTAGGAGGAATATTTCTGACACCGATAGAACTACTATCTTTGTCAATTTTCTTCGATTCTAATAGTAAATGGCCTCTTTCTCGGAAACAGTTGAAGATCGGATCCATGTTGATTAAGCCCTTTTTACTCATTTTAGTCAGTACTATATGCCCTTTCATTTTATTCCCGAAGTATGATTACAAAAATTTGTACGGCATAGGCGTTTACCAAGTGTCGCCTTACGTGCAGTCATTGCTGGCGTGGAGAATGCACCACAGGGACCATTAAAATTCGGTTACTTGTAGTTAAATATTCGGTTTTGCAGGTACCAGACTAACTGAGTAACGGGTAGCCAGTTGGCTCTATTATCACGGTTATCAAGTTGAAAACGGTTAATTAAGACAGTTAATTAAATTAATTAAAAATTAAATTAAAAATCAATTTAATAATATGGAAACGTATACACTTAAAAATGATTTAATGTTTAAATTAAATATCTGAAATGTCAAACTTCATTTTTATTTGATTACATTTTAATAATTAATATATTAATTTAAAATATTGTGATACAAAATAATAAAGAACATTATTTTTGTTCAGTGATATTTCACTATTTCAGCAAAAAGAAATAAAAATTATTGTATTCCGTATTACCTTATTATTAATGCAGAAAGGCATGCAAATGACATATCGAATAAAATTTCTCGTCTATTTTGAATCAAATGAATGACTCAAAGATAAAATATTATTATTCCTGGAATAAAGCCATTTAAAATATTGATTTAAACGTGACGCGTTCTAAAGTAATACGGAATTGTATGAAAATAGTTTGCATAAATAAATTAAAAACTGCATTCTATTATTAGCTCTTTTATTTTTCTTTAAAATTTTCATTTATCATTTCATATTATGAAATTCGTGTCCAATAGGTATTTACTTATTATTATATTTGCGGAAAAATTTGCCACAGTTTTACAATTATCGGTTTTGTAATGTTTTTTTTTTTTTTGTTAAATACATAAAATAAAACATCACGGCATATTACCCATTGCTGTGTGTGCCAATCTGCTTTGTACACAGATTCGGTAATGATGATGACATATTTGTACCGTGCGGGTGTTTATCAGGCGTCACCTAACGGGCACTCTTTGCTGGCGTGGAGAGTGCACAACAGGGGTCAATTTTGTGCCATTTAAAATTCGAAATATTTGGCGTCGATCGGGATCGAACCCGGTTTCCCAGATTCGCGACTATAGACACTCAGGCACACGGCCTGTAAATTTGTTTGATTTTATAAAAAAAAATCTGATGTAGCCAACACTATACCTCCCATCATTTGATTTTTAAAATTTAAATATACATACCTACATATTTACTTACGCTGGAAACTGTATTAAGTTCCATTTCATATGGTTGTATTTACTATTTTCTTTTTAAAACGTTACTATTATTAATTTGAAATTATTAGTTCCTTGACAGTGACATTTATCTGTCAGTTACATACATTTAAGGTATGAACCAAGGAGTTGTGTTTGTTTAAAGCATAGGCTCCAGGATTTAAATTATAGATCATTTTATAAATTTATCGATAAAATATATAGAAAAATCTGATGTGGACACCACACGACTTCCTTGTACGCAAGACCAATATGAAGTATAGACCCATTTATAAAATTGCACGTATTTGACGTAATTTGACATTAACATTTATTGTTTTATTTTTTTTTTTGTTATTTTTTGTCCTAATCCATAGCAAGCTTCATTACCAAAACCAAAAAGTATATGTTTAAATTTACATATCTCGCTTATACAAAGGGCTAATTTAATAATACTTGATGTGCTGGACGCAGAATTGAATTCTCTAAAACTCTTATTTGAAGCATTTATTTCTAAAACCAAAATGAAACCATTTTATTCGAGAAAAACTGTTAACAACTTCAGGTAATATATCACTTCAGGTTAGCCTGTTTTAACCAAAATTTACTATATTATTTCACTTGACATAAAAGTCTTATATACCAAATTTGAAAAGTTTTGGATTATATTTTAAAATAGTTTTTCATTAAAATTTATTATAGGCTTCAAATAAAGTACCATTTCTGGAAATTATGTAATGACCAAAAAGGGAGGTGCACAATTAGATGTTATAGTAGTCCTAAATACAAAATTTCAACTTTCTATGGCTTACCGTTTTTGAGCTATGCGAGATTTCGTAGTGGCGTCTGTACGTACGTACGTACGTCACGACGAAATTAGTCAAAATGGATTCAGGGATGCTCAAAATGGATATATCCGTTGAAATCTGAAAACCGAAATTTTTCGCGATTACAATACTTCCTTTACTTTGTACAAGGAAGTAAAAAGGGAGTGATGCAAAGCGAAGCGCGCGCGTTAAAATTGGAAATGTGTTCAAAGTAGTACTTTGCTCAGTTTGTAACTACATCAAATTTCTAACTTCCTTTTCAAATTTCCAATTTTTTTTATAGATTATGGATCTACCCTGTTTACCACTTGCGTTCTTAAAATATCGATTCCGGTAGCTATAACCTGATAAACAGCTGTTTACCGATATATACCGGTAAAAGTTCGCCAGTAGATTTTTCGTAAATGCCTCATATAACTGACGGAAGGTAATCCCGAAGTCGGTTTTTGTGCTTATTGACTTTCCGGCTAGGATCATTCGTTGCTTAGACTATTTGAAATTAATTTTCTATGGATGATATTTATATATTTATAATAATATTAATAAATATTGTTATTCATTTTATTCAAAAACGAATTTTTGAAATAATAGAAAACGGTACGGTACTCAAATAATGAAAACAAAAATATATGCGCATATATTATTAACTATAAAATTGAGTTGGCTCCGTTGTATAAAATATTGAATAATTTAGAGAGCTTTTCGTTTAAATCTAAATGAGTATCCGGCAATGATCTTCTGGAGTAAATATTTAATACACGATGTTCCGTTCAAATAATATGTTTCGTTAAGATAAACATAAGCAGTGGATAATTTCATTACTTGTTATTCAGTCATGTTTTGCGTACATCCCTATTCGTTGCTGAATATTTTATCGAGCTTAAAAGTGCTTCCGAGGAGCTTTCAAAGTTTTTAAACAAATATGTTGTTTTCCTTTTATTTCTGTTGTACATTCCATGACTTTGTTGTACTTTCATATGCATGGACAATAAATAACTCAAAAGCGACTAGGACAATATTTTATATTGCATTTCTGTATAGTAGTTTTGCTTTTAACTCTATCAACATTAACGATCGCACGTACACTCGTATGTTTATATTTAAATATTGGTTTTATCGAGGGATAATCATTCATGGAATCGATGAACAAATTATTCATAATCACAGCTACAATCATTAAATAATAGATAATAATAGTAGGCGCTGTTTTATACATAATACAAAGGCTTAAATTTTAAGCGAGCCTTAAAAAATGCCTATCGAAATTTTGACGGCAGTGCATAATAATTCATTTGACATATCATTTCGATGCAATTTTGTCTATTTAAGGAACGCTTAAAATTTAAATTATGCTGGTGCAACCGGCCATCTGTGAAATAAAATGGACGACGAGTCCTGGCAAGGAAGTTTTGACAGTCAAAATTAGTGATTCTCACAAGTAGCTTGGATTAAAAAAAAAATTTTGATGTGGCCAGCACATTACCTTCCGTCAGTTGTACGTCAGTTCTATGTGTTTTATAAAAATTCCATACAGACATCGCTACTTCAACGACTTCAACTGTCAAATGTCAACTTTAATGTAAAAAATCTGATGTGGCCAGCACATTACCGTCCGTCAGTTCTATGTATTTTGTACAAATTTCATACGGAAAGTTCCTTGCTAAATTAAATATTCTATTTCTTGTACATTACCTTCCCGCAGTTGCATGTATTTTATGCAAATTTCATACAGAAAATTATTATTTTGTGACGTTTTCTATATACAGTGTAATGAATCTGCAGAAATAAAAGATTTATTATTATTATTATTATTTCTTGTACATTACCTTAAAGCAGTTGTATGTATTTTATACAAATTCCATACAGAAAGCAAAAGATCCTATATTTCCAGTAAAAATTATAAGACAAACACACTATGTCAATTTCACATGACACTGACATCTTTCAATCATAATTTTCTTAATATAGTAGCTGTTTCCATAGCTATGGCTATTTTATGAAATTTAATTTTTTTATAATTTTTACCTTCCGCCACCTTTAGGTAAGGAAGGTATTGTCTTTGGTCAAAAAATTCGGTGGTGAGTTTTTGATGAATAAGCACGTTTTAGGGTCCCTAGAACACGATTTTACTATTTTTACGATGATGTCTGTATGTGTGTGTGTATGTATGTGTGTCTGTGTGTGTGTGTGTGTGTGTGTGTGTGTGTGTGTGTGTGTGTGTGTGTGTGTGTGTGTGTGTGTGTGTGTGTGTGTGTGTGTGTGTGTGTGTGTGTGTGTGTGTGTGTGTGTGTGTGTAACAAAATTTTCGTCTGCGATAACTCTAATACTACAATTGTAAAAATTATAATTCTTTCGTATTTCTCTTCGTTACATTCATGTGAAGAGCTGATTAGATTTTGGTTAGAATTGGACAACCGGAAGTACCCTCATTTGAAGATTTTAACAGTTTTTCTTGAAAAAACTATGTTAAATATCATTTTTTCACATTTAATGTTATTATAAATATTAAAGAATATTTTATTCTCTATACAATTTGACTGTATTTTATACTTAATATTAAACGGATATAGAGTTAATAAATTATAAAGAAATTAAATTTCATAAAGTAGCCATAGCTATGGAAACAGCTACTATATTAAGAAAATTTTGATTGAAAGATGTCAGTGTCAAGTGAAATTGACATAGTGTGTGTCTTATACTTTTACTGGAAATATGGGATCTTTTGCTATAAATTGTATGGAATTTGCATAAAATATATGCAACTGCCGGAAGGTAAAGTACAAGAAATATAATCTTTAGCAATAATGAACTTTCTGTATGAAATTTGTACAAAATACATAGAACTGACGGAAGGTAATGTGCTGGCCACATCAGATTTTTTAACTCTATATCCATTTAATATTAAGTATAAAATGCAGTCAAATCGTATAGAGAATAAAATATTCTTTAATATTTATAATAACATCAAATGTGAAAAAATTATATTTAACATAGTTTTATCAAGAAAAACTGTTAAAATCTTCAAATGATGGTACTTCCGGTTGACCAATTGTAACCAAAATCTAATCAGCTCTTCATATGGATGTAACGAAGAAGTACACGAAAAAATTATAATTTTTGTAACTATAGTATTAGAGTTATCGCAGACGAAAATTTTGTTACACACACACACACACACACACACACACACACACACACACACACACACACACACACACACACACACATCCACACACACACACATCCACACACACACACATCCACACACACACACATGCAGACATCATCGTAAAAATAGTAAATTCGTATTCTAAGGACCCTAAAACGTGCTTATTGATTAAAAACTCATCATCGAATTTTTTGACCAAAGACAATACCTTCCTTACCTAAAGGTATGACGGAAGGTAAAAATTAGAGAAATAAAAATAAATTATTTTGTAAACAGCATTTATTTCAAATATTATAGGTTTCATTTACAAAAATATGAAACCTAATGTTGTCTACAAATAAAATTTTAAAAATTGAAATAGCGCTACTTTGGAAGTAGCGCTACTCTAAGAAGTGAAAATAAGGGCCTATACTTCCAGTACATTGCCTTCCCTCAGTTCTAGCTATTTTGTACAAACTCCATACAGAAAGTTTCTTAGAATTGATTCCATATTTGCAGGAAAATTATAACACAAACATACTATGTCAATCGCACTTGACATTGACATCTGTCTATCAGAATTTTTACCTTCCGTCATACCTTTAGGTAAAGAAGGTATTGTTTTTGGTCAAAAAATTCAATGGTGAGTTTTTAATGAATACGCACGATTTAGAATCCCTAGAATACGATTTTAATATTTTTGGGTTGATGACTGTATGTCTGTGTGGGTGTGTACGCGTGCGCGCGCGCGTGTGTTTGTGTGTGTGTTACAAAATTTTCTAATTTTCCAACACTACAATTCTAAAAATTATAATTCTTTCGTATTCCTCTTCGTTGCATCCATATGAAGAACTGATTAGATTTTGGTTATAATTAGTCGACCGAAAGTACCCTCATTTGAAGACTTTAACAGTTTTATTTTAAAATACGCTGTTAAATATCATTTTTTCACATTTAATGTCTCGTGGCCGCGTGCCTGTTTGTCTGGTCGCGAATATGGGTAACCGGGTTCGATCCTGACCGACGCCAAATATTTCGAATTTTAAATGGCACAAAATTGACCCCTGTGGTACACTCTCCACGCCAGCAATGAGTGTCCGTGAGGTGACGCTTGGTAAACGCCCGGACGGTACAAATATGTTATCATCATTACCGGTATCTGCGAATAAAGCAGGTTGGCACATCCAACAATGGGTAATATGACGCGATGATTATTTATTTATATAAATATTAAAGAATAGTTTATTCTCTATACGATTTGATTACATTTTATACTTCATATTCAATGGATATAGGGCAAAAAAATTATAAAAAAATCAAATTTCATAAAGCAGCCAGCTATGCAATAATTATCAGGACCGCTCTGTGCGGTTGGGCAGGTTGTGCCCCGCACAAAGGCGCCTGACTTTGAGGGGCGCCGTTTCAAGGCATAAAGTAAATAATAGTAAATTTTCATAAAATTCTCTTATTCGTAAAGACAAAATTACTATAAAACTTACAAATTAACGTTATAGAAGTGAACAATATATTTTTAAATTTGTTTGCATTAGAGCTCTAGTATTATCATACCAATCGGTTCGTTATCATTCTAGCATTGTTATATTGATATAATAAATATAAAAATGTTGATTACAACAATGAATATGTTGATCATAACTCAAGAATATTGATTACAAGAATGAATCCCACAATGAATCCAATACTTAAATACCTTTTATTATTTTGCGACGAATCAAATGTACATGCAATTCTGAAATCTGTTGTAAAATTGTTGATTACAACAAACGATTTTGATTATAACCTATTGATTACAAGAATGAATCTAGGAAAAATTCATCAATATATTAAATCTAGCAAATTTTACATCATGAGGGGAAGAGGCGCTAAAATATAACATAGCACAAAGGCGCCTTATACCCACGGAGCAGCCAAGATAATTATAAATAAAAAAGTTATTTTTTGTGGCCCATTTTTCAGTGTCACCCTGTATATGAATACGTATTCATATATAAATGTGCCAGTTGTAATCTGTGAAGATAATACATTTCACTGTTTTGTACATTTCTATACAGATTACTAAAAATTATTCTTCTGGATAAATTCTTTGTTACGAGTAAAACATTTCATGTCATCTACACACATTAACACAATTTTAACTCATATACCTTTTGTTTCATCTCAATATGTGTCACTTCCATTCTTACTTAAAGCCCTTCCACAACATCATTAACGCAAAAAGTGTAAAATTCTATTTAAAATTCCTCACTTGTTTATTTTCCTCTTGTCAAAACAATTTCTTCCCAGTAATTATCAAAGCCTCCTAAAAATCTTAAATTTTATTTTCCTCTTCATGAACGAGTGAGCGACGCAAAGTTAAAGTGATGTAAACATTGTAAACGGGCCTTTAGTTCCACGTCATGGGGTGAATTTTCCGGGATGGAAAACTTGCCGAGTTTTCCGGGAGTACGAGTGAATTTTCCACTCGAACAATATAGCACAACAGTGGCGTGCGTGGTAGCGGGGTGTTAGGGGAAAGAGGGGTTGAATAGGAAGGTTAAATTGGGGTGTAATGAGTTCTGTTGGAATGCGGGGTAGGTTTTTATGGAGGAGGAAAATTTTAGAATAGAATTTAAAATAGTTTTTTGATAACAACAAAAAATAGTGTCAGTATTGGATGAGTAAACTTTCGCAATGTTATACAGGCTGTCTCACAACTCGCGCCCCAGAGCGAATGAGGAAACACGAGACTGCACTCGGATGTGTAATTTCGAAGAAAAAAAATCTAGCTTTAAATATATTCGAGAAAAGACGTCTTAAAAAAGAGACCTACACCTTTAACGTGTGTTTGCCGTAATTTTACGTTACTAGGGTTTTATACAAATCAAATCTTCTTTATAATGTGTGGGCGACTGTAGTTGTCGAAAAATGTCAGTGTCAAATTAAATTTGACAAGGTGAATAAAAAAGGCAAATTCTTACCATGTATTCAGCCGCTGATTACTTAGAAATGATTATAATTTTCGGAGAATGTGGACGTAATGCCAGAGACGCAGCACGAGTCCATTCGGAACGTTTTCCGGATAGAAATCTAAATTTGTTGACAGTGAAAAGTCAACTCTAAAGTGTCAAAATTACAGTAAGTCAATTGTAACTCACTAGTAGTATTTTAAAAACCTAGCAACCAGTTTTATTTTGTAATAATATCTATGATCACACCTCAAGATATCCTTCCGGGATTGGTGGATTAAAAAGTCTTGTAACTCCGTTATGCAAGCAGCCGCAAATTATTTTCTTCTATTTGTTGGCAACCTATTGTCGTCGGCCAGTGTCAGTTTCGTCTGGGGCGCGAGTTGTGAGACACTCTGTATGTATTGAATACGTCACTATCTCAAAATCAATCAAAAGACCTACTAATAAAAACAATACATTATTACATTTCATTACAATTGTTAACAGGGTGAAAATAAACAAGTGAGGAATTTTAAAAATAATTTTACACTTTTTGCGTTAATGATGTTGTGGAAGGGCTTTACGTAAGACTGGAAGTGACACATATTGAGATGAAACAAAAGGTATATTGAGTTAAAATTGTGTTAATGTGTGTAGATGACATGTATTGTTTTAACAAAGAATTTGTTCGGAAGAATATTTTTAGTAATCTATGTATATAGAAATGTACAAAACAGTGAACAACTGGAACATGCATATATGAATACGTATTCATATACAGGTTGACACTGAAAAACGGGCCACTCAAAATTACTTTTTACCTCCCGCTACCTTGGTAAGGGACGATGATGTCTGTGTGTATGCATGTGTGTATGTATATGTGTATGTGTGTGTAGATCCTCCACTCTAACTCAAATACTATCATCCAGAAAATGTTGAATTTCTAACTTTTTCTGTACTGGAAAGAGCCCATTAGATTTTGGTGTAAATCGGATAACCGGAAATGGCACTTTACTTACAAGCTCAAAATAGTTTTTCTTCGAAAAATACCTTTAAATGTTATTTTTTCGACAATAATGTTATGATAAAAATTAAAGATTATTAAATTTTCTACAGATTTGCATTAATACTTTTTCTATATATTTTATGGATAAATTTATAAAATTATCTATAATTTAGGTCCCGGAGCCTACGCTTTATACAAACAAAACTCCTTGGTTACGCAGTTATTCAAATGTATGTAAATGACAAATAAATGTCACTGTCAAAGAAATAATCACTTCAAATTAATAATAGTAACGTTTTAAAAAGAAAAAAGTAAATAGAACAATAGGAAAGGAAATCGATACAGCATATGTAAATATGTATGTATGTATTTAGATTAATAAAAATTAACGATTCGCAAAAAAGTTCAAGCTAATTCTCATTTTTGGATTTGTGAATTCTATTTTATATCGGTATTTAGGTTGTTTATTTATTTATTTCTTATTTCCTCGCAATAAAAAATAATATAATGCATACCTATAGATTTTTATTTATTCTTTTTTCAGGACTGCGGAGAAAATATTGTTAGGTTAGTAAGAATGTTGTTGAAAGAGAGACTAATTTTTTTTTTTGGATGATGTTATTTTAATTCTTTCGGGTTTGTGCTAACCCACTAATTGGGAAATGCGTGATTTTATGTATGTGTGTATGTATGTACCAAAATCTAATGGGCTCTTTCCATAATAGAAAAAGTTCGATATACAAGGTTTCAAAATTTTCTGAATAATAGTATTTGAGTTAGAGTGGAGGATCCACACATATATACACACAGACATCATCGTGGAAATGTTAAAATTGGATTCTAGGGACCTTAAAACGTGCTCATTTACCAAAATCTTGATATGCAATTTTTAGCACTATCCCTGTACCTCCCTTAGCAAGAGTAGCGGGAGGTAAAAATTATTAATAGTTGGAGTCTAAGGTTAAACATAACTAAAACTAATAAAATTACCCCTTAACATTAAAATTAATTTGAGTAAAAACTAAATACATATTTCGAGAACTAAGTTCTCAACATCAGTAGTACAACAAAGGAAAGTTCAACAGAGTAGTCAAGATTACTCAACATGTCAATTATGCCAGAGGTCCTAACAACCTAACTTTGTATTAAGTTTAATATTAGAATTGTTAACTTTGTGCGTCGAGTGTTTTAATCACGCAAGTTTCATTTTTCTTTATAAGGCTTATATCAAATGTGCATCCTTCAATATTTTATACACGGTGCAACAACTAAACGAGCTACCTCAAATAATTTCTGTATTATTAAAGATACAATAAAATACTATAAGACAATTTAATCTTCATTTTATTAGCAAAAAGGTAGTTACTTGGATTAGATTAGACTAAATTTTAAGAAATAACCTGCCAAAATTACAGTAAAATTCGCTGATCCAAAAATAAGGATTAGCTTAATCTTTTTGTCACTCGGGCTCGGGATTTTTTTTATAATTATTACATAGCTGGCTGCTTTATGAAATTTAATTTCTTTATAATTTTTAACTCTATATCCATTGAATATGAAGTATAAAATGTAATCAAATCGTATAGAGAATAATTTTTTTTTTAGAATAACATTAAATGTGAAATATTCTATTTAACAGCGTTTTTTAAGAAAAACTGTTAAAATCTTCAGATGAGGGTACTTCTGGTTGACCAATTAAACCAAAATGTAATCAGCTCTTCATATGGATGTAACGAAGAGGAATACGAAAGAATTATAATTTTTAGAAAAAAATCGTCACACACACACACACACACACACACACACACACACACATACATAGCATAGAGACATCATCGTAAAAATGTTATAATTGGATTCTAGGGACCTTAAAACATGGTCATTTACCAAAATCTCGATATGCAATTTTTAACAGGATTCCTATACCTCCCTTACCAAGGGTAGCGAGAGGTAAAAATGAAAAACTTGGAAACCCTAATTGTAAGCGAATCTGGTACATTTGCAGGGCAATGTGATCATCCCACTATTTTACTGAAACATACATATTACAATTGCTTGTCTTTTGTTTCATGGACTACAAATCTAAAATTACTTTTCTATTTCATACAATATGATTTGTTTTATGTTTTATTCTATGTACTATACCGTGTGAAACTCGCTTTATCCATATTTTCATTGTCTCCCATTCAAAGGGCAAACGGGCTAGTTCACCTCTGTGTCCATGTCCCGTGGCCTCGCTTATTATAACAAAAGACCTCAAAAGCTAACTAACACGCCATATTATCAACACACTAACAAACCTGCTCGTTCTCTAGAAACCAGAGCTTTGGTCAAGTCACAAGCTCACAAGCACAAAGCTCAGATGTCGCCAGAAAACTACACAAGGACGAGAACAACAAATAACGAAACATTCACAAGAAACATAATTGAAAAACATGTTTTGTTTATTTCACATGATACTAGATACAATGTTAGAAACAGGCAATGATTCTAAGATGTAATTAGTTAAATGTAATGAAACCGGGTATTCGAGTTTTGTCAATTACATTAACGAAATTAATTAAAACCTGAAGTTAACTAACGGAGTGATCGTTTGAGGATTAGGTTTTATTTAAACTACCTTTCTGCCTAAAACATCTCTTGACTGAAGAAAAAAACGAGGAGTATTCTTTCTCCAAAATTTTGTGTAGCTTTTTACCTTCCGTCACCTTTGGTCAAAAAATTCGGTGGTGAGTTTTTGATGAATAAGCACGTTTTAGGGTCCCTACAATACGATTTTACTATTTTTACGATGATGTCTGTATGTGGCTGTGTGTGTGTATTTGTGTGTGTGTGTGTGTGTGTGTGTGTGTGTGTGTGTGTGTGTGTGTGTGTGTGCGCGCGCGCGTGTGTGCGTGCGTGCGTGCGTGTGTGTATGTAACAAAATTTTCGTCTACGATAACTTCCATACCACAATTCTAAAAATTATAATTCGTTACATCCATATGAAGAGCTGATTAGATTTTGGTTAGAATTGGACAACCGGAAGTACCTTCATTTGAAGATTTTAACAGTTTTTCTTGATAAAACTATGTTAAATATCATTTTTTCACATTTAATGTTATTATAAATATTAAAGAATATTTTATTCTCTAAACGATTTGACTGCATTTTTTACTTTATATTAAATGGATATAGAGTTAAAAAATGATAAAGAAATTAAATTTCACAAAGTAGAAATTTCACAAAGTAGCCATAGCTACGGAAACAGCTACTATATTAAGAAAATTTTGATTGAAAGATGTCAGTGTCAAGTGAAATGGACATAGTGTGTTTGTATTATAATTTTACTGAAAATATAGGATCTTTTGCTATAAATTTTCTGTATGGAATTTACATAAAATACATGCAACAGTTTTTCTTGAAAAAACGATGTTAAATATAATTTCGGGCGACATACCCGTTCACTTCTTATGATCAGTTACGGTATGATATGGTCAATGGTGGCGCCAAAAATCGTAGGTTCACTTGTTGACACCGTGCTTGGTGGTTATGCATATTCTGCGACATTTAAAACTATCAAAATTAATGTCTGACAATAAAAATGCATTAACAAAGAAAGATAGTTTATTCATATTTGTCCAAAAAAGAGTCAACGAAAATAATGTTACCCTGTTTGACATAAAGACCAAGTCACAGATTGTTTTGACTTTTGACATTTCAAAAAAAGACATGATAAAAAGAGATAGAAATAGTGAACAGAGCTGACCCGACTCGCAAACCCGTTCAGCTGTGAGCACTGATCCAAGCATACCGGGTAAGTTGTTTCTAGTGCCCGAATGTGTGAACCTACCTGAACGCAACATACCGCAAGTGAACGGTTGTCGCCCGAAATCGCCTTTAATGTTATTATAAATATTAAAGAACATTGTATTCTCTATACGATTTGACTGTACTTTATACTTCATATTAAATGAATATAGAGTTATAAAATTATAAAGAAATTAAATTTCATAAATTAGCTATGCTAGAAACAGCTACTATATTAAGAAAATTCTGATTGAAAGATGTCAGTGTCAAGTGCAATTGACATATTCGTAGTATATTTGTGTTATAATTTTACTCGAAATACAGGATCTTTTTGCTCGAAACTTTCTGTATGGAATTTGTGTAAACTACATACAACTGTTGAAAGGTAATGTATATACAAGAAATTTAGAATCTTTTGCAAGGAACTTTCTGTATGGATTTTATAGAAAATACATAGGCATTTATGAAAATTCTACCGGCAATACTGCATCTACCGACTGTGTTTGAAAACACGAGTGGTAAAAAGTTACCGTGTTCGAAAATTATGCAATATCTACTAGATCCATCTACCGGATTCATAAAGAATCTAATCTCAAAAAAAGGTAGTGATGCAAAGCGAAGCGCGCGCGTTAAAAGTGGAAATGTTTTTCTCCAAGTTTTCCCAATACAAATTAAAAAATCTGATGTAGCCAGCACATTACCTTCCGTCAGTTCTATGTATTTTGTAAAAAAATCATACAGAAAGTTCATTGCTAAAGATTATATGTCTTGTACTTTACCTTCCGGCAGTTGCATGTATTTTAAGCAAATTCCATACAGAAAATTTATAGCAAGATGCTATATTTGACACTGACATCTTTCAATCAAAATTTTCTTAATATAGTAGCTGTTTCCATAGCTATGGCTACATTATGAAATTTAATTTCTTTATAATTTTTTAACTCTATACCCATTCAATATTAAGTATAAAATGCAGTCAAATCGTATAGAGAATAAAATATTCTTTAATATTTATAATAACATTAAATGTGAAAAATTGATATTTAACATTGTTTTTTCAAGAAAAACTGTTAAAATCTTCAAATGAGGGTACTTCCGGTTGTCCAATTCTAACCAAAATTTAATCAGCTCTTCACATGGATGTACCGAAGAGAAATACGAAAGAATTATAATTTTTAGAATTGTAGAATGGAAGTTATCGTAGACGAAAATTTTGTTACACACACACACACATACATACATACACACACACATACAGACATCATCGTAAAAATAGTAGAATCATATTGTAGGGACCCTAAAACGTGCTTATTCATCAAAAACTCACCACCGAATTTTTTGACCAAAGACAATACCTTCCTTACCTAAAGGTGACGGAAGGTAAAAATTACCTCATAGACAGATGCTTCTATGATCTGAATGAATTTTACATGAATAACTTGTAATATCTGTATGAGAAATAATTTTATTGTATTTTAAACCATGTTGACGATTTCTATAAAATGTAAATATTTGCGTGATCTTCTTGTTACATTATTTGATTATTCTGTGCCTTATAAAGTCACAATCTTATTACATCGCATCATGTAAATGTGTATGTAATATAATATTATAGTGAATGATCACACCCATAAAATTAATTCTAGTCAATTTTGAATAAAAGTTAAAATTAGAAAGTACGACGACTCGCCATAGCATAACTATTACCGTAACTGCATATTGAAAACACTTAGAACAAATTCGTGAAAAAGAAAAAGAAACTGCTATCGGGGAAAATGGAAAGTCGTCGTCTGAACCATTTAATCTTAGAACAAGAAACATTCCTCCTCTTTTCCGAACGAAAGTTATTTAATTTTCCTGGCAGAAGTGAAAATTACATTGAAGATCGGAAAATTCAGCTGTGCCGTGATAGGACAGACAAACGCTTAGTGGGAAATGTTCAAATTAAAATGAGGAAATTAAGGAGTAGGACTGGCCTGGCCCGCTGTTTGATTTAAGCGTTTTAAGCCTCGACGTAAT